>VMBQ01001154.1:51847-78139 GCA_007657795.1 Dreissena rostriformis | reverse complement strand
CACAGGCTCGTCAAGAGATACGCTGGCCACATATGGCATACCTCAGGCTCGTCAAGAGATACGCTGGCCACATATGGCATACCACAGGCTCGTCAAGAGATACGCTGGCCACATATGGCATACCACCCTCAGGCTCGTCAAGAGATACGCTGGCCACATATGGCATACCACCCTTTTTGCATGTAAAGGCTCACATTCTGTTAGGGAACACAACACGAAAGACTTCAAAAGATTTGGTCATTAAATGTATTTCTTCACAATCAGTAACAGGACCGGCAGTTCACTGTACAATGGGATGATAAATATATGTCACTGACTCTGACATTCACTACCACAATGGAGACAATCATACTTTAAACATATGTGNAAAAGCGGAAATTGTCGTCCATGATTAGCCTGTGCGGACTGCACAGGCAAATCTGGGATGACAATTTACGCACAAGCATTTTGCCCAGTTTTCTCAGAACACGCCACATATACCTGTATATATATATATAAAGCAATAGTTACACCAAAAAGCAACGAGAAAAAAGTTATTTTAACAACACACCATAGCACAGGAAAGTGATAGCAATATATTACAATATGAGTTATTTAAAAGTGTCGTGTACAATCAGTGATATATTTTGACGAGTACACAGCTCACAAACCATATTGGGCATGCCAAAAGGCACGTCCAATATGAGTTACCAGCTGTGTAAAAGTCCAAATATTTCACGGTATTACATTAAATTCACAACACCTTTTATACCTATTAGATTATTTAAGTCATTTCCATTATTCATGTTCGATCAGACATTACAACATCAAATCCGCAAATGAGCGCTAGGGTTCATGTCGTCTAACGTGTCACAATAGCAGTTAACTATGTTTCTCCAGAAAAATGCCCTCGCAGAATTGGTTACTTATCTTATTTTTAGCATGTTTTATAAGTGGGACATGTTTTTTTACCAACTTTAATTCAGATATGCAAAAGACAAGGTTTAACATCATGTAAACTTATTTGGTTTTGTTTTAATTGACTGAGAAATGATGGAAAACGTGGACGTCCACTACTGAATATACTGGATGCACGCGCATCCAATACGGTTTAAACTATTGGACAGTCACATGGTATGATTGAGGACAGCTGATTGGATGATACATATAAGCCTCGCTCTGTGAAAAGGGGGGTTTAATGCATGTGCGTAAAGTGTCGTACCAGATTAGCCTGTGCAATCCGCACAGGCTAATCAGGGACGACACTTTCCACTTTTATTTTATTTTTCGTTTAAAGGATGAGTCTTCTTGATTAAAATCTAGTTTAGGCGGAAAGTGTCTTCCCTAATAAGCCTGTGCGGACTCTAAAATTGGACAACACTTTATGCACATGCATTAAACCCCCTTTTCACAGAGCAAGGCTCATATAGCTATATAATTATAATATTTATACAAATAATATGTCCTATTTAACAGTACATATATGTCAGATAATTTATAAAAAAACAAACTTACAGACATAATTACAACACTTCATTAAAAGCATTATTAAAGTGAACCTGCCATGAATTAAATGTGTTTATACAATCCTGAATATCAACTTAAAACAAGCGAATACTGCAAACACCGTCAACAAGACAAGACCATGATACACCGTCAACAAGACAAGACGATGATATATATTAAACTAGAAACGTATGCTGAATACTGTAAACAGGTAAACATTTCTGAAGAAGATAAAATTCATGTTGCTTTAGGATAACAAAGAAGTAATATGCACTGCTATTGTATTACAAATTGGACAAAGTCGAACTTCGGATTAAAAATAATTTCTCCTCAAGTATCAAAAATAGCGGATACCGGGTACATATGTTACACTCACACTTTAAATGGCATGCAAGAGGAAATAAAGTAGCATAGCCTCACCCTGCTGAATATCAAGTAACCAACTGTTAGCAAACCAAAACCATGACAATGCCAATTTAAGATATTTCAAGGCTAATTACTCCCAAGATTCCTTGCATCCATTATCTGATAATCTAACTTGGCCACAATATTATAGCCACAACATATTCATGATGTGTACAACATGGATATTAGAAGATTACAGATATAGCAAAACATGATTACTAATACATGTAGTTATGCCATTATGTACACCACACACCCAAATACCTCACAAAAAATGTATCAACCTGTGCCGAAATTAATGCGATGGATAATACAAATTAAAAAAAAACTGTACTGTAATATATGAGAAACGAACTGACAACATTAATATTACCGGTATCAAAAGTCTGTAAACACGACACATAATACGTTATGACCGCCTTCAGCAATGCAAAAAGTATAATGGACTGCACGACTGATCTTGGAGGATACTTTACGCACATGCATTAAGCCTAGTTTTCCCAGATCACAACTCATATTTTATGGAGGGCTGAATTTGAGACTACATTTGGCTTCGGATTTTGAAAAGTTTAAGCAAAAATAATAGTTTCCTGCTTCACCTTAAAAAGTACTGTAGTACATGAGCACAGTTTAAAATCTGTCTTAAAAATCTGAAACAATTTTTCCAATTTTGTCAATTTACCAAAATGTGAAAAGGTCCCTTTAAGCAGTATTGAAAATTTCTGCCTTTCAGGCTCGTGGAATACAACAACACGCAATAAACTCATGTTATAAAACGCAACAGAACACAACACTGATGTTATACGCCCTTTTTATAGCAGCAAACCAACAATTAAAACGTAAACAATAATACCACCTGTATACACGATTTTTAACTATTAATATAAGATAAAAATATTTTTATATCCTGATTTTTTACAATTATTACACACTTTTACATTAACAAATCACTAAAAATTACTCAGGAAAGATTAAAACAGAAACATGTTTCAATGGCAAATTATTCATGGCCATTGTCCGTCAACAAGATTAAATACATGAGCAAAGCACCAGAAAAGTAACCAAATAGTGTCTCTTCAACAGCACATACATACATTATACATAATTTATATCCAACAACCTAGCTGCCTTCAATCTTAACCACCCAAATAATTGCAAAATTAAGAGACACATCCATTCACATTTCAATATTTTTTTAAGCCGGACAGACCTTGTACATACAGGGCTTTTTTTATTTTGGAAAAGGGCCTTGCCTTCCTTTTGGGGGAAAAAATTATGGACAAAACTGAAAAAGGGGAAGAAATTTTCAAAAGTAACCTTGAAATTTGGGGAAAATTGCAACATTTTAAAGAAATTCTCCTACAGGAAGGGACCTTTCTCTTACAGGAAGGGACCTTTCACTTGGGGGAAGGGGCCTATTTAAGGCCCTTGCTCAAGAAGGAAAAAAAAAACTTCATAACAAAATCATAAAACAAACACCTACACACAGTACAATAGTTATACTATTCAAACTGGGCAATACAATCAAGCATCCATGAGAAATAAGTAATTTTTGTTCAACATTCTGTCTAACTAGTTGTACGTTTGTATCTATTAAATAGACCAAATCGATTTTACATTCACTCTATAAAGAAGCAAGAAAAATACAACAAATTCTCCATCTATTAATGTGATTTACAGTCATTTATAAATTCACATATGCAAGACAGTATTTAAAATATTCACAGAAATGTCAATGTAATATTTTAAGAGCAATGTTCTCACACAACTTAGAACAAAAACTTTGGTCTTTCAATTTTCTAAGAGCACAGAAAAGCGTGATCTGCAATCATCAACAAACAAAAACATATTGCACACGAACAAAATAACAACACAGAATGCCATGAGCCTTATAGTAAGAGTCAAGTTTCATTATAAAAAACTATCTATGCATAATTATAAACATGAAAACAACATCACACAATGAAGAAGATCAAATGAGCCTCATTCTGGGAAAACTGGGCTTAATGCAGGTGTGTTAAGTGTCGTCTGACATTGGCCTGTGCAGTCCGCACAGGCTAATCCGGGACGACACTTTCCACTTTTGTGGTATTTTTCGTTTAAAGGAATTCTTTTCTTAGCAAAAATCCAGTTTAGGCCGAAAGGGTCGTCCCTGATTAGCCTGTGTGGACAGCACAGGCCAATCTGGGACGACACTTAAAGCACATGCATTTAGTCCCATTAACAGCTGTATTTGTCTTTATATATGGCTTAAAAATGTGGATTCCATATTTATGTCCTTGAACTTGGAAACTGTGAAGTAAGATGTGTTTTTGTTTATGTTTTTCGTCAATATGGAACAAAGATAGTCGCTCAGTTGTTTTTCTCAAACAAAAAGATTGACAATTCCTGATAAAATAGCTGCTTTCTAAATTTTAAATTGGAGGCTTCTGTCTAGAAGAACCAAAAATTGGGTGGCGTCAATATTACTGCGTCTCTTCCTGCGTGTTACAAAGCCTGTCTTGTTGCACATGTTTCTTTCTAATCCAGGGCTTTTTTTCCTATCTTTGTGAAGCAGCGTTGGTCCCCTCATTTTTGAAAAATGAGTAGCGAACTGTTGAACATTTTGAAAAAACAAGTCGAAAACTTTTTAAAATTGCGAAAATTTGAATCTCAAACTTCTTTAAATGGTAAAAATTTGAGTCGTGAACTTCTCAAATTTGTGAAAAACTGCCATTCTCTAAGAAGGAAAAAAAAGCCCTGTCCGGATCTATTTCCAACCAAGGATGAGAATTAAGTTTTAAAAATAAAGTTCACATTTGCACACATTATAAGCTGCTATTATCATTATTTGAGTTTTCTTATAGAGGACTTTATGGAGTCTATGTGTTCCTGGTTGTACGATCTCAGCTCCTCCAATTGGCCCTTGTTTCTCAATAAATCCTGAAAAAGGGGAGATAACTCTGTAAAATAAGGATAAATCATGAAAACAAACACTGCCAGTACAGCGACAAAACAACACAGTTTTAAATTAATTCTACATAAATTTACAGATATTATGTAACAGTCATGTATAAAGCTAAGTACAGCGACAATAAAACACAGCTTTAAATTAATTATATATTAATTTACAGATATTATGTAACAGTTATTTATTAAGCTAATAATTTTGTTTGCCATATTTTGTCATACATCTTTATATGTTTATGTTAATATGTATTCATTAATAACTAAAGATTAATATCATATACAACCAATATTATAAGGATAAAAAATGGTGTTTATTGAAAACAAGATGGCCCTAGATCGCTCACCTGTGAAATTAGCTTGCCCAGTGGCATGATTTGAACAGTCTTTGTCACATATCAAATATGAAAGCTGTGTGCTTTGTGGATAAAAATAAACAAGGTTTTTCAAGCTTTCACCTGGTCCATGTTTTTTAACGGACCAGAACCACTTTTGAACTCAACCAACATATAATTAAGACAAACATTTTGACAAAGTTACATAAAGATTAGGCATGAGATGTGACATCTACAGTGTTTACAAGGTTTTTCTTTCTTTTAACCAAGTGACCTAGTTTTTGACCCAGCATGACCCAGTTTCGAACTCGATTAAGGTATCATTGGGACAAATCTTCTGACCAAGTTTCATGAAGATCGGACAAGAAATGTGGCCTCTAGAGTGTTTACAAGGTTTCTCTATAGCCAAATAATGAAAACTGCCCCGCCCACTGGCGGCCATGTTTTTCAACGGACCGGAACCACTTTTGAACTCAATCAACATATCATTAAGACAAACATTTTGACAAAGTAAAATGAAGATTGGGCATGAAATGTGACTTCTACAGTGTTTACAAGGTTTTTCTTTTTTTTTTGACCTAGTGACCTAGTTTTTGACCAAGCCTGACCCAGTTTCGCACTTGATCAAGGTATCATTGGGACAAATCTTTTGTCCAAGTTTCATGAAGATCAGACAAGAAATGTGGCCTCTAGAGTGTTTACAAACCAATGTTTACGGACGGACGGACAGACAGACGGACAAAGACCGATCCCAAAAGCTCACCTGAGCAAACAGATGAGCTAATAAATCTTAAGCAAATGTGCATTCATTTTATCATGTTCCATTCTATTTGTAACACCATTTATCTAATTTAAATCTTTCACTTTGTCCAAATGGTGGCAAAATAAATTGTCCCAAGAACACAGTTCAAAAGCAAATTCAATACTCGTGAAATTTTGCTTGTAAAACATGAACTAATTTACACGAACAAAGTATCGATCAAAAGCAGACAACTTAAAAAAGTTATAGACGTAACTACCCCAGAAATTAATTTACCTACAAGTGAAACATTTTGTAATAAAATATGAAATTTGGAAACCACTGATGTAAAAATTTAAGATCACATTCTGCGAATGGACATTTTGACCACCACTGCGATCGCCTCCGTTAGACATTACCTCCATTCGCTGGCTGAGCTGCGCAGCTACAAGATTGAGCTGCATGTGGTCTCCTCTTAGCTGCCGGTTACGCTCCAGTAACATCTGGTGCTCCAGCCTCTCCTCTGAAAACAAGGCCACACAATTAAAGATTTGGGTGTTCCCAAAAATCCTCATACTTTATGGATAACCATATAGATTGGCATTATCGGAAGATATTATATGCAGTCTAATTTGTATTATTCCTTTAGCCAACGTCATTAATAAATAATGAGCTATTGGTTTAAGCATATTTATTTTTGAATGTGTTTACAAGATAGGTTACAAACATCTTCAGTTTATAGGATTGGAACGGTAGCAAAGCTAGTAGGGTTCCTTTCCTCAGTAATATATTAACAAATTAATGAGTTATTATAACCATTAATGCAATTATTATTATCGCTTTTAATGAATTACTTCAGATTAAATTTTCAAAATCCACAAGAAAATGTCTGGTAAAGTACTATCGTTTTCACAATATTACAATATGCAACATCGGGAGATGGCTACTATCAGCATATGAAAATATATATATGCGGACAGGGATGACACTTCACACCTAAACTGGAGTTTCGTTAAAAATTTAAGAGGCTTCCTTCAATTGAAAAATTCCATAGAAGCAGAAAGTGTTCTCAATGATTTTCGTGTGCCGATTGCACATCTGGGATGACACTTTACCCACATGCATTAAGCCCAGTTTTCCCAGAATGAGGCTCATATGCAAAAGAACATATGTAAACTGTAATTTCTTTCACTACACACCTTAAACAGGAGCCCAGATTTTGTTTATTTGGATTGTTTTCCAAATTAACAGCACTTCAGTCACATCACAGGGCAGCAGTAAACCTTCTCACACATTTCTTGGGTAAGCTGGTTTACCGCTACCAAGTGCACATATTAATGCAATCGGCTGAAAACGGTCCTTCTTATATCAGAGGTAAGTGGAGAATGACTGTGGATCAATTTATGTGGCCGGGTAGGGAATAAAACCAGCGATCCTCAGATTTGCAGTCCAGCATGGCTCTACCAATTGAGCTAGACAGCTTGACTCATAGAGTGCCCGAAAAAGTCCAAACCAACAAGAGTTTAAATTTTCTTCCCAGATTCCATGATTTTTTTCCCAGAATTGAAATTTTGTATTAACTTTCTTACTTCATTTTTTTTTTCTCTATCAATAAAGGACTTCAAACATTCACTTAACTTTGTTAAAAAATTAAGAACTTTCTCTTACAGATTACAGTCTCACAAAAATTGTATATTTTTAACAAGAGATGTGTTTGTCAGAAACACAATGCCCCTTACTGCGCCGCTTTGAAAAAAAACAACAAAAAAAACAAGTGATGTGTTTGTGAAACACTATGTCCCCTTTTGAGCAATTTTGACCCATATATTTGACCTTTGACCTTGAAGGATGACCTTGACCTTTCACCACTCAAAATGTGCAGCTCCATGAGATACACATGCATGCCAAATATCAAGTTGCTATCTTCATAATTGCAAAAGTTATGGCCAATGTTAAAGTTTGTGCAAACCAACAATCAAACCAACAAACGGACAGGGAAAAAACAATATGTCCCCCAGTATAGACTGGGGGACATAAAAATCGAAACCTAAACGCAAAACCTAAACGCAAAGTGTGACGGAATTTCAGACAAACGGACAGTGCAATCACTATATGCCCACCTTCGGGGGAATAAAAATGCATAACAATTTGTTGTTATTTTGACAAATGTATATTTATGATTGCTTTATTATTTTTGACAATGATCTGTATATGCTTAAGTAAAAAAAAAACTATCTGTTCTGGTCTATGACCGTTACCTCTCGTGTGTCTCAGGTAGGACTCCATTACAGTCTCAACCCCTGGCCATTCCAAGGTGTCTGGTTGCCACGGAGACATGCGTGGCTGGCTACCAGACATGGGAGACAAATCACTCAGGGCACGGCTACACTCCCCTGAATGATTGATGGGTAAAATATTTTAAAATACTAGCTTGTGAATAGAAACTATTATCAATTATTTCACAATCCAATAATTAACTAATATAATACAAAAAAATTTCTGTACTAATATTTGAATGCATAACCTGTTTGTTGCAAATAAACCTTCTTAAAATAAATAAATGACATCAAAAAGATATTTCGCTAGAGGTGTTGCAAGTATTTCTTGAGACAAAATTTAAAGAAAACATAAGAAATCATACTTAAACCAAAACTTATGTTTGAACAAAATAAAAACTTTTTTTAAATACTCGATTGTTATTTTGCTAATTTCATACAAAATAATTAAACAGAGACATTTAAAAACTAGAGTGTAGACAAGGTTTTACTATAGCCATATAAGGAAAAATGCCCCGACCCCTGGTGGCCATGTTGTTTTTTTTAACCAACCAGAACCATTTTGGAACTCGTCCAAGATATCATTGGGACAAATCTTCTGACCAAGTTTCATGAAGATCGGACAATAAATGTGGCCTCTAGAGTGTTATCAAGGCAAATTTTGACGCTGCACGACGGACGATAGACGATCACAAAAGCTCACCATGAGCATGTTGTGCTCAGGTGAGCTAAAAACTTAACGAGCGGATGGATGCACAAACTGACCGATGAAACATAATCGTAAAAGCTCCCCATGAGCACTATGTGCTCAGGTGAGCTAAAAACCATTGTATGATATTTTTCTGCTTTCATACAAATTAATAAACATACATTAAAAAAGGTCTACAAAGTCCACTTTACCACTAGATCTGCTCAACTCTTTCTGTCGTGTCGACAGCAAAACCGACTCATGAAACTCCTGCGCAAAGTTCCTGCTCAGTGAATTGGGTCGTTGATTCCTGTGCAAGCCATGGTCCGACTTCCGACGATCCAGATTCTCGGCAGACAGACTGTGGGGCAGCTTCACGATGCTCGAACTCGCGCCATTGCTCAGCTGCCGAACAAAGGGAACTCTCTCCAGCCCGTTAGAGTCTTGAGACGAGAAATTGAAAACATCGTCAATGTCACTGTCGAGTTTCCGCTTGACGCTTATACGTGCCTCGCTAGGCGAAGGCATCGTTGACGGCGGCAAAGATGGAGTCTCTGGTTTTGAGAGGCTGAAACTGAGTCGTCGTGATTTCTCTTCCACAACTGCCTGAAGTATTGTCTCCTTGACTGAAATGGTAACAAAAACTTGACTGAAATGGTTACAAATATCTTGGTCAGCTTATCATGATGATAATACAGAGAATTCCTTGGTCTATTAAATATCTCGTTGGAATACAAATGAGCCTTGCTCTGTGAAAATTGGGTTTTACGCATGTGTTTAAAGTATCGTCCCAGCTTAGACTGTGCAGTCAGCACAGGCTAATCAGGGACGACACTTTTTGCCTAAACTGGATTTCCTCAAGAACAGTCTTCCTTTAAATGAAAATTACAATAAAAGCGTAAAGGTTTCATCCCAGATTAGCCTGTGCGGACTACACAGGCTAATCTAGGACGACAGTTTACGCACATGCATTCAACCCCATTTTCACAGAGCGCGGCTCAAATTTAGAGTGACATTCTTGTATTATTAGTATTTTTTTTTTTAAAGTATGCATTTTAATTAAAACTTAGTTATATAAATATATATCAAAGGTTCTCGTTCTACATTACACAACACAGGTTGCCTAAAAGCAACGTACCATCAGACCAGATAATGAAATTAAAAAACATCCCTGTTAGTTTAAACATATTTATTTTAGCGCGATAACATCGAAAGCCTAAGTCTTATTGAAACGCTCTCAGTTTGTTTCCTGGGACTAAGAACCAGTACTTGTTGTCTTTGGGGGAGATCTCAAGAACGCTCCCACAGTGGGGATCAAACCTGTGACCTCCTGGTCGTTACGCATCCCTGTTAAAATATCCTCCAGGGATCTTATTAAAAGTTAAAACCTCAAGACATACTCTTTCTAGTTTCTGTGGTTACAGGTTCCAAGAACAGATGTTGTGACAGGAACTGACATTTCAGTTTGTATTCTGGTTCCCTGCACAGGTCCTCCGCCGCGTATGAGGTTTTCAATGGAGTAGGCGGGTTGGACTCGACAGACACTGGGCTTACGCTACGCTCGCGCATTTTTCGTCGTCTCTTTCGCCATTTCTCAAAATCGGCATCTGTTCCAAATTAAATGGAAATATTTTATGCTGATGAAATTTTATCCCTTCTCAAATTCGGATTCCACAAAAATGAAAACTTATCATCTTTGCAGGATATACAAACAGTAGTATTAATTTTTAAGTTGATCTTAACTCAAACTTGTATTGATATTAACATAATTGGTTTAAATTAATGATTTTGAGTACTCAAAAATTAGGAAATGCTTTTCTACAATAATATTTCAATAAATGTATCTAAATGAGTATCTTATAAAAACCTATTTCCTTTCAAGGCAATAGCTATTCATAAATATTCGAAAATTTAGGCTGTTTTTTTTTTTAATCAAGTTTTGAAGGCAAAGCAATGTTAAAGTGAAATCTGCTGCGATTTACTCACACAACTTACAATACAAACAAGCAAATTTGTTGAATTGATATTCCTCGCCAAATAAATTTTGTTTATGGATGGGTGCAAATCCCTGGATAAAGGGTATAATCCTAAACAAATAATTATGTGAACGGTAATTGTTTTTATGCATTGCAATACTCCTAATTGATATCTATCAACCATGAAGTTTCATGTTGAAATCTTGTAGTGTATCTGAGATTAAGCCCTGAAAAGTGAAATCATACAAAAACAACCAAGTGCAATAACTCTTATTCAAGAAAGTCTAGGGTTATGGTTCTTGTGCATGGCACTTCTCCTCATTGATATCTATACACCCATGCAGTTTCGTGGTGATTTCTTATATGGTTTCTGAGATATGGCCCAGATAAGTTTTGTGACAGACGGACGGACTGACGGATGGATGGACACTGCCAATTCTATATCCCGACGCCTTTGGCAAGGGATAACAATACTGACCTTTCTTCTGAGAATACGTGGTCAGTCCCAGTTCCGAAAACAACTTGATTTTCTTCGGCGAAGTATCGAGCTTCAAAGGGGGCCCCGAAGAAATCAACGTCTTCCTGTCGTGTCCTTCACTCCCATTTGACTCCGAACACTCACTATCGCTGCAATACGGTTTCTCATTGTAGGATTCACTTTTTCGACGTTCATCCAGATCCAGTTTACTGACGCAGTTCTGAGATTCGGACTCCGTCGATCTGAGCACGCTAGCGGACATGATGGGCGTGCTGCCGACGTAGTGAGACTGCAGCAAGGACGAGCTATACGTGGGCACGTTGAGAGGTGCCGGGTAGCTGGACCCCTCCCCCATGGCCACCCCCGCTTCCTTCGCGATATTAGAATGTAACTGTGATGAGATCGAGTTTGTGTCTGATTTAGCCATGTGGCTGTTTATCGAATGAAAAGCACTTGACGAATGCAAGTCTGAATTTTGCATTTGTATCGACTGATTGTACTTCTGATCAGAGTGTCTAATTCCGGCAGATTCCGATTTGGAATTCGAAGAGTATCGTTCTTTTTCGCTGCGACCTCTCTGGTCGCTGTGAGCATCGTAACCGTTAACAACTTGGGAATCAAACGGTCGGAACAAGCCTGGCTCCTGGGTTTTACTCGCTCGTCCACTCGTCTCGTCGACTGATCTTTGCCGCGACCTTTGAGTTTCGTGAAGTGTGTTCAACAAGGAGAAACGCTTTTCACCGTCATCTTGTGAGCTCTGAATTCAGTGAAAATAATCTTTATATATTAACCCTTTGCATGCTGGGATATTTATCGTCTGCTAAAATGTCGTCTTCTGAACTTGTAAAATCAGCATTTTCTTCGATTTTTATTCAAATAATACTATCAGAATAGCAAACAGTTTGGATCCTGATGAGACGCCACGTTCTGTGGCGTCTCATCTGGATCAAAACTGTTTGCAAAGGCCTTCAAAATTCGGTTCCAGCACTGAAAGGGTTAAGAAGCTTTATAAATAAACTTGACAATTAATAAAATAACACCAGACCTTAATGCTATAGTGTGACAGTGGACAATATGTTGGACACCAGACCTTAATGCTATAGTGTGACAGTGGACAATATGTTGAACACCAGACCTTAATGCTATAGTGTGACAGTTGACAATATGTTGGACACCAGACCTTAATGCTATAGTGTGACAGTGGACAATATGTTGGAAAGTTATATAAAGATCTACGGTTAATGAGACTCTTTTCCTTCTTTAACATTGGTTGAAATACATACAAGCTTTTTTGGGGGGTTGGTATGTATACAATTAAACAAAGAAACGGTCCAAAATGGGCGTATAAACTACTACAGAAACTTCCATTTTTGTTGACTTTAACTAATAAAAAAAGCATTATTATCTGCCAATAAAGCCTGCCACACCTAATCAACAAAGAGATTCAATTCTCATGTCTGGGTTGAGCTGCTGAATATTTGTGTAAGTAAACTGCCTTCAACTTTTGGATAAAGTTATGTAATGTTAAATATAGAGAATAATAGGTTAGTGTTGATTATAGATCAGTTTTATCATGCAAGGCTTAGAAAACTAAAAGCACGAGTCTTGGCCAGTGCTTTTTCGTTTTTGTGCCGAGCATGATAAACCTGATCTATAATCAACACTAACCTATTATTCTATTTATCCCACTTTTTATTCAGTAAACCTTTTTATTGAAACACAATAAGTTTACCTGGATAATTTCGTTGGAATTATGACGTCATTTTGTCGAAACAATGACGTCATTTCGTGCCGTGTATTATAGCAGAAATTTAATCAACGGGGCTTTAATCAACCCAATTAGCTGTAAAAGTGGGATAAAAGTTAAAAACTCTAATCTATGTGTTTCTTGTAAATAAATGGCTATGCTCAAATTATTTTTATATGTTTGATAATGATAATTTTATTCATGTCTAAAGTTAGCAGAGTTAACCATAAGTGGTCTTCCAAATGTTTTCGGAAATGAGGCCCAGTTTATGTGAATTCCAACCTGACCTCTGTTTAACCCTTTCCTGCTCGAAAGCAAAGTGAAAATGGCTATATGCAACCAGCATAAAACCAGAACAGCCTGCAGGTAACTTGCAGTCTGTTCAGATTTTGTGCTGTTTGCTTCTCGTCGTTATCTTAGGGTTGGAAATGAAGCCGTTAAAACTTGAATCTAGTTAGAAAGGTCTTAAATTTAATTTAATTTTTTAAAGGACCACAAATGCGTCAAAGTGCATATCTGAGTGTTAAATGGTTAAACGTCATAACAACACATCCACAACTCTACCCATAATCCCAAAACTCTACCCATAATCCCAAAACTCTACCCATTATCCCCAAACTCTACCCATAATCCCATCACTCTACCCATAATCCTACCCTATGTGAGGATGGTCTACTGCCGGGGACAGAATATTCGTCTTTAGAGGTGGAGGACCTTCGATCATCCCTGCGAGTGGAACCGGAGGTGGATACACGTGGGTAGCGGTCGGCTATGCCAAGACCCTTACTTGACCCTGGCACCACATTGCTGTACTTTGAACCTGCGAAGGGAACACAAATATTTTGTTAAAAGCCCCATGAACATTCAAAATCAACAAATATTTCATAAAATATTTTGTAAAAATATTAACACATAAACAATCAGTGTTCCTTATAGCGAAAGCCAAAATTTCAACGCTAGATGTGGTCTGGAAACATAGATTTAACGAGATACAAAATGCTCTTTTTTATTTTTTGTGGTACAATATATTCCATTTTAATTTCCCCCTACGATATCTATTCATATGAAACACGAACACTAAATTAGTAAACGAACATGTGTTGAATATATTGTCCCACTTTTTTTTTTTGGATGGGTAAACTTTATTTTACGACATATTTTACGAAATATTAGTTGATTTTGAGTGTTAATGGGGCTTTAATTATCACTCAACCAAAATGTCATAGCACCGATAATTAATGATAAAAGTTTTATTTCTTGAAAACTACATGTGCATTCTAGTTATAGAAGCAACATTTTTTGACTTAGCGCTACAAGGAATTTACAGTTTATTTATATCCCATGAGTGATTGTTGTTTCATGAAGAAAATTTGTTAAGAAACAGTAGCTGCATTCAGAAAGACCTGTCTCTGAAAATAATGTGTTATATTATTTATAGTTTATAGAGTTAGGAATATTTTCATGGTCAAATGTCTTCTTATCTCTAGGAACAAGCCCCACTGAACCCATTTCTGTACCAGGGTTCCCAGCTTTTTGTATGAACAAAATTCCCATATTTTTCCCTGATGGAAAAAATTTAATCCAGGATCACCTTTTTCTGACTGGAAAAAGTGAAAGTCTTTTTCCAGGTATTCCCTGATTTCCAGGTTGGCTGGGAACCCTGTGTACCAATATTGTTCCATTCAGATAATTATTACTGATATGGGACGCCATTTATAAAAGATCTGATATGGGTCAGCTTAATTTGAACTCCCAGACAAGAGTGATATCAAAACTCAAGCACATTCAGGGGAGAAATCTATTGGTAGGTCATTTAAAAGAAAGCTTTCGTTTCACACTAGCAGTAACCGTATTATAGCAACATCTTAACCATGAATGAAATTTTAAATATTTGTTTGCGATTTGAGAAGTATTTCATCGTAAAATTACATCTTCCATTAAAAATACTTTAAACAAACAGCCTCCCCCACCTGTAGGGGTTGTCTCCCCTTTCTCTCTGTTGAGGTCGGTGGGTCGTGACTCCCTCTCTCTGGTGAGGTCAGTTGGGCGTGACTCCCGCTGTGCCAGCCGCTCCCTCTCCCGCTGTTTCTCGGCCTCGCGCTCGGCGGCACGGTGGCGCTCTCTCTGCGCGGCCTCCTTCTCACGCTCTCTCTCTCGTTCCAGCTCACGCTGCTTTTCTTCTTGTCTGTAGACAGACAAAAGTGTGAGTCACATCCCTGATTAGCCTGTGCACTTGCATTAAGCCCAGTTTTCCCAGAACACAGCACAAATAAAACAACTTTGCCTGTTGACAGACAAAAGGCTGATCTGGGATGACACTTTACTCACATGCATTAAGCCCAGTTTTTCCAGAACGCGGCTCGAATAATTCTTTACATGAGAAATGCATGTTTTTTTTTTCTACTGATATAGCAATGTTATCATACTTTGTTGATGATTCTTGATTAAGAATTGCGGTATTGTGCTGAAATTGTGTAGGAGGATTTTTTTACATGAGAAACTGACGCTGCTGTTTTCTCACTCTACAGGACGCTGCTGTTTTCTCACTCTACAGGACGCTGCTGTTTTCTCACTCTACAAACAGACGCTGCTGTTTTCTCACTCTACAGGACGCTGCTGTTTTCTCACTCTACAAACGGACGCTGCTGTTTTCTCACTCTACAAACGGACGCTGCTGTTTTCTCACTCTACAAACGGACGCTGCTCTTTCTCACTCTACAAACAGACGCTGCTGTTTTCTCACTCTACAAACGGAAGCTGCTGTTTTCTCACTCTACAGGTTTTGCAATAATTGTATCATTCTTGTTTATGTTTTTTTCCGTAAAATGCTACCCATGACTTACAAACCTTGGACATGTTTAAATAAAAATGTGCATAGTTTAAAACGATATTCAGTGATGTAAAAATATACAAACTTCCTGTATGGTGTTTGATTAACAATAAACAACTACCTGTAATCTATTTATATCATTTTTATCAACTGGCTTTTATGACATATATGATTTCCTTTAAGTGAATATTTTTTAAGAAAATTCTTCCTAATTTAGAATTTATCTTTATAATAAGTAAGCCAACAAAAAACACCTCTAAAATAATAAAATTGATTTATCCATGCAATATATACAGGATATTTGTTTGATTTGGTGGAATATCAATTTTAATTCACGAATAATCATATTTTTTTTTCTAGGATCACAAGTGAATTAAAATGATATTCCACCCAATCNAATATCAACGAACACGCTTTGATGGTATAACCAGGTGAAGAAAGAAGCCGAACTTGAGGACATTGACGATGACATTCACCATTTGAAAAGATATGATACTGACAGTGACTATTGTAGT
Organism: Dreissena rostriformis; assembly: GCA_007657795.1. Taxonomy (NCBI): domain Eukaryota; kingdom Metazoa; phylum Mollusca; class Bivalvia; order Myida; family Dreissenidae; genus Dreissena; species Dreissena rostriformis. The sequence continues at coordinate 61,719 of VMBQ01001154.1, read as the reverse complement.
GATTTTCAGGATGCGGAATTGTATGTTGATAGAATAATGTTCTACTCTAAACAATATGATTTAGCTTAAAATGATAATCAAACAATATTTCTGTTTGTCTAATTATTTTTCATGTTTTCTAAGGATTGTTTTTATTTTCACGAATTTTCTTTGGGTTGACAGAATACCCTAAGGTCTGACAGAAAACTCTGGCCAGTCAGACCAAATGTCTGACAGTAGGCTTTTGAGTTTCGGGAAGTCTGTGTTGGATTTGGTGGAATATCAATTTTAATTCACGAATGATCATAATTTTTTTTCTAAGATCACAAGTGAATTAAAATGATATTCCACCCAATCCAACATATTTTCTTTTTATTTTATACTTACAAATGATTATTTTTGTATTTTTACTTAAATAATGATGTCGTAACTTGTTGAAAACAACATCATTTCACAGTATAACTGCAAATTATCGATAATTTTCACTGTTAATTTTCACTGTTTGAAACAGTGAAATATCGGTTTTAATTCACTGATATTTCTCTATAAACAACCGGAAAGCATATAATATAAGTTTATCTTGCCCATGAAAGACCGACCTTTCAGCCATCATGCTGGGGGACCTATGTTCCGGGAGCCTCAATGCCTGCGTAGAGAACGGGCTCGGGAAATGTGGCGGGAACATATCGGCCGGGTAGCGGGCTCCGGCGGCCAGCAGGGGGTGCAGGCTGGGGTGGGGCAGCATGCCCTGGGGGTAGGGCATGTACGGGCTCTGCATCATACGGTACCGCTCCATCAACAGCGGGTCATCAAACCTGGCAAATGAAGCCGAGATAACAATGAGCCTCGTTCTGGGAAAACTGGGCTAAATGCATGAGCGTAAAGTGTTGTCCCAGACCAGACTGTGCAGTCTGCACTGTCTGATCAGGGATGACACTTTCCGCTTAGACTGGATTTTCATTTAAAAGAGACTTCCTTTTAAAGAGACTTCCTTTAAAAGAAAAATTCCATACAAGCTGAAGTAAAAGTACCTGAAGGTTGGGTGGGGAAAACTGGGCTAAAGGCATTTGCGTAAAGTGTCATCCCAGATCAGACTGTGCAGTCCGGGATGACACTTTCTGCTTAGACTGGATTTTCATATAGAAGAGACTTCCTTTAAAAGAAAAATTCTATAAAAGCTGAAGTAAAAGTACCTGAATGCTGGGTGGGGAAAAGCGTGCGGCGGAAGGAAGGCGGGGTAGGAGTACGCCGCGGCGGCCGCAGCAGCTGCCTGGTCCAGCGCCAGCGAGGTCGAGAGGGGCGGGCGGAACTCATCACCCGGACGATACGGCTGGAACCCTCGGCCCATCAACTCCTCACGGCCAGAGAGTGGGGAACCAGCGCCAGGGGTCGAGTGTGGTGTCATTCTGTAAGAAATATTTGGAGAAAAATCTAACTCATTTTTAAAAATATCCATTTCTTGTTTTTTTTTCTTTTCTTAAGATGTGTTTGTTTGAATGTCTGAAGTACAACATGTTATCAATTCAGATTTCTATGCCTTGTCAGATTTAAGCTTTTTAGCACATCACTCTTCTAGTATGAACAAGGATATCAGTAAAACTGATGTCGATACATGGGTTAATTGTGTGGAAAAAAAGATGTGACCTTGAGTAAATCTATTATTAGCCTCAGTGACCTTGACCCCAGAGACCTCAAACCTCATCAAAAGGTAGAGGGCCATGCAAGGTACGTACATGCTAAATATGTAACCAAAGTGTGATGCTGAGAAAATATATTAGCCTCGGTGACCTTGACCTTAACCCCAGTGATATCAAACCTCATCAAAAGGTAGAGGTCCATGCAAGGTGCCTTACATGCCAAATATGTAAGAGATCGGCAAAATATTGAAGGCGCTATGTTCACTTTTAATATTCAATGGGTAGGCGAGCAGAGTAACTACACTTAACATTGCCTACTGACAAGAAGCAGTCCTAAGATTAATCAAAGTTATGATCAGTCTTAAGATAATAGCTATGATCAGTCTTAAGGTAAAAAATGATCAGTCTGAAGATAAAAGCTATGATCAGTCGTAAGGTAATAGCTATGATCAGTCTTAAGGTAATAGCTATGATCAGTCTTAAGATAATAGCAATCATCAGTCTTAAGGTAATAGCTATGATCAGTCTTAAAATAATAGCTATAATCAGTCTTAAGGTAATAGCTATGATCAATCTTAAGGTAATAGCTATGATAAGTCTAAAGGTAATAGCTATGATCAGTCTTAAGGTTATAGCTATGATCAGTCTTAAGGAAATAACTATGATCAGTCTTAAGGTAATAGCTATGATCAGTCTTAAGGTAATAGCTATGATCAGTCTTAAGATAATAGCTATGATCAGTCTTAAGGTTATAGCTATGATCAGTTCTAAGATAAGAGCTATGATCAGTCTTAAGGTATGAGCTTTGATCAGTCTTAAGGTAATAGCTATGCTCTGTCTTAAGATAATAACTATGATCAGTCTTAAGATAGTAGCTATGATCAGTCTTAAGATAATAGCTATGATCAGTCTTAAGGTTATAGCTTTGATCAGTCTTAAGATAAGAGCTATGATCAGTCTTAAGGTATGAGCTTTGATCAGTCTTAAGGTAATAACTATGATCAGTCTTAAGATAAATGCGTTGCTCAATCTTAAGATATTAGCTATGATCAGTATTAAGGTAATAGCTTTGATCAGTCTCAATATAATAGCTATGATCAGTCTTAAGATAATAGCTATGAACAGACTTAAGATAAAAGCTATGATCCATGTGTGTGTTGAATAGAGATTTGGAAGATTTCTATCATTGAATACCCCTATCAAAGTGGATAATTACTTGTTCATGGTCGAAGTGAATGGAAAAAACAGTTTAGCAGACTTACCTACCTATTGCTTTTTTGAGACATGAGATGAAACAAACAACTTAAATCCCCATTAACACTCAAAATCAATGATTATTTCGTAAAATATTTCATAAAATAAATTTAACCCATAAAAAATGTATTGTGGTACAATATATTCAACACATGTTCATGTACCAAGTTAGTGTTCTTGTGTCGTATGAATAGATATCGTTGCGGGAAATTAAAAATTAATAAATTGTACCACAAAAAATAACAAGAGATGTGTTTGTCAGAAACACAATGCCCCTACTGCGCCTCTTTGATTTTATTTTTTTTTACCTTTGACCTTGAAGGATGACTTTGACATTTCACCACTCAAAATGTGCAGCTCCATGAGACACACATGCATGCCAAATATCAAGTTGCTATGATCAATATTGCAAAAGTGATGACCAATTTTCGAAACCTAAACGCAAGTGTGACGGAATTTCAGAAGGACAGACAGACAGACAGACGGACGGACGGACAGACAGTGCGATCACTATATGCCACCCTACCGAGGGCGTAAAAAAGAGCATTTTGTATCTTGTTTAATCTATGTTACCAGAAAACATCTAGCGTTGAAATTTTGGCTAAAGCCATAAGGAACACTGATTTTTTCTGGTTTAACTTTATTTTACTAAATATTTTACGAAAACATCGTTGATTTTGAGTGTTAATGGGGCTTTAATTGTTTTTGCCTCCATGCCCTGTTTGACCGTACCTGCTGCGGGCAGACTGAGAGTGGTTGTCTCCCCTGATGGACCGCTCCTCGTCCCTCGATGCAGATGACTGCGGCCGCTCGTGCTTACCTCCCCCTGACTCGTACAGGGACGAGTTACTGTGGAGACGGTCCATGGACTGAGGGGGAAAAGATAAAATTATCAGGGATCGATCTGGTGTGAATTTTTATAAATTTTAAGATATTTTAGGTGATGACTTTCATTTTTTTACTGAAGTGTTAAGTCTGAATATATTGAGTTTGTTTACTAATTTACTAATTTCTGATATTTGTATGATATTAAGATTTGGTAAATAACATTTAAATATTGATGTAATTGTAAGATGTTAATTCGGTTTGCCCTGTTATGTATTCACAGTAATAATGATTTCAGGATTATGATAGGATCCAACTGTGGCATAAGCAGCAAAAGTAGCCTGTATATGAGACGCGCTCTGAGAAATGGGGGTTTAATGAATGTGCGTAAAGTTTTCTCCCAGATTAGCCAGTGAAGGCTTATCAGGGACGACACTTTCCGCTTTCATTTCATTTATTTTTTAGTGAAGTCTCCTCTTAGCGAAAATACAGCTTAGGCGGAAAGTGTCGTCCCTGATTAGCCTGTGTAGACTGCACAGGCTAATCTGGGACGACACTTTATGCACATGCATTAAACTCCCTTTTCACAGAGCAGAGCTCATATACGCAAACCCTATGATAATTTTTCTCGGGCCTAATTCCACTTTTTTTTTCTCAAGTCTAAGAACCCTTTGGTCCATATGGGACCAGGAAAAAGGACCAAAAGAAGAACCGGTACATACTGGTCTGTTGTCACTGGCCAGCAGGCTGGTGTGTGACTGCGTGGGCGCTATGGTAACCACAGGGGGAGAGGTCAAGGTCGTCGACGTGTACATCAGGGGCGGAGGGCCACTCTTGGTGCTCGCGACCCGGGGGCTTGAGGCTGTGGTGGTCTTCGGGCTGTCTTCTACAACAAGCACCATGAACGGTACAGACTAAGATCAATAGATGATAATATCTTCAACATCCTAAGAACTCGAACAAAGATGGCTGATAGATTAATAGCAGTTATTGGACCCAAGTGGTGGAATGCTCTTCCAAAATACTTAAAATGCACCCATAACGAATTTCAGTTTAAAACTAAACCTAAAACGCTTTTGTTTTGCGTTTTCTATGACAAATAAGCTTTTTTAGTTATAGAACTGTGTACAGCGCAATTGAATATTGTTAAATAATGTTTGCCCTATATAAGTGTATTTGTACTTGGTATCAGGTCTTTGGTTTCTTGATTAAGGGAAAGGTCTAGCCTTCCATTTAGGGAAATAATTTCCGTCAAAAACTGAGAATGGGAAAGATAGACTTAAAATGTGGGGAAATTTGCATTATTTTAAAGAAATTCTTTTGGTGTAAGGGCCTTTTGAAAATAAGACATATACATTTTAATCGAATGTCTCATTTGTTTTGAAATTGTTTTCATTCAGTATAAAAAGTCAATTTAAATCTTAAGTAGCCGACAACACAGGAAGATTCTAATTTGTGCGGGTTTTGCATTAACCCTTGTGCAATCCTTTACCAATGCATAATAAACCCCTAATTGGTCAACTCAATCTATAATTTTATATTCTAAAATGTATAATTTTTATTGAAGTCAATTGTTAAAATCCCTGCACTTTACTGAAAAAAAATGTAAATCAAAATTGAATTGCAACAAACTAAACACAAAAAACATAGCATGCAACTATTATTAAACAACAAAACTATGGTGGCTCACACAATGTCTGTTTAATTTATTTTGTGTTGTCTATCAAAAACAATAATTACATTTTAAAACAACCTTGTTCATTACAAACTCAAACGCAGCTTCAGAAAACAAAGAGTTATTTTCACAAAAAATGTAAGGAGGATGTAAAAGGTTAATTGATTCATTGCTTAACAAGTCTACTCCACATGTCTTGATGGATTAACCACACAAAAAGAGGGCCAAAGGCCCTATGGAGCTCACCTGAGACCTCAAGGAACTAAAGTGTTCTGAGCAGGTAATATTCGCAAGGTTTAACAAAAGGAAAACCGGCTCAACACAGTCATGGAAGCCATACTTTAGAACAAAGTTAGTCAACAAACTGCAATCATTTTCAAACGCATCACAGACATTATCACAAATATCATAAAATCACAATTTTATTAATGTTAATGTTCTGAGCAAGTTTCATGATTTGGTAAAAAATATAAATAAAAAAAATAAAAATATATAGTGTTCAAATGGTTTAACAATAGCCACATAGAGAAAGATATTTGCCGTACTCGGTCAGCTCATCTGTAAATCCTTCCTCCTAACAAATGTTCTGACCATGAATCATGAGAACATTGGGTAACAAATGTGGCCTCTTAAGTGAATGTTTGCCATTGGCGACACACTAGAAACTACAGACTAAAAGCGATCACACACAAAAAATGTATGAAAGGCAAAGCGCAAAGGTTGCCGTGGCATAGTGGATATGGTGTCCGCCTTGCGACCGGGAGGTCATGGGTTCAATCCCCACTGTGGGAGTGTTCTTACGATCTCCGCAAAAAGAACCAAGTACTCAAGTGTTTCAATAAGCCATAGGCTTTCAATGCAATAAATAAATAAAAAGGTTTAAACTAAACTAAGCGCTTACCAGGTGGATCTTTTGCCTGATTGGCCAGCTTCCTAAGAGCTGCTGCAAAACTGGAACTAGACCTGGACATATTCAGGGCAGCGTTACCGCCCGCTGAGGTCACGCCATTGGAAGGTGAGGTCACGTGGTGCAGGGGTGACACAGTGGCGGTGTTGCGTGCGCCCTTGGACCCGGGAGAGTTCATCAGGTTGAGAGGCTGCTGAGCCTTAGAACCCAACCCACCTGGAACAGAAAATGGATTGCTCCGATTACAGGCATGTTAAGTTATGCTTTTCACTGAAACATGTAGGTTATAAAATATTTGCAATGTAATAAATATATTTTTCACACAATCAAAGTGACCCACGATGCGAATCGGTACATTTTATGACAAGCTACAATTTAAGCGGCATTCTATCAAGCAAGTAACACGCAAACGTAAGGCATATTTTCATACAATGGTAAATGACTGTCATTTTTCTGCAGACTAAACTCCATTAATGTCATAACAACATGGCCATATCACCAGGCAATTACCAGACCTACTTGACTGTATTGCTTTTTCTAATGGCATCAAGTATTCCCTCTATAATGCAGCTATTGCCTATATGCGGTAATGCTAACTTCAGCAATATCTATGCCCAGAGGGTTGTATTGTCAGGTCAGATACTATCGACCAATAAGACCAAAATAAGGCTATTTTATTATTTAACCCATTCCCGCTCAGAAGAGCATTTTGACCCGTTTGCAGTCCCTTAGAAAATCAGATTAAATTATAGACCGTTCTTACTAGTTTCAAGTTTAATTGGCTTCATTTCCAGCCCTAAGGTACCGATGAGCAGCAAACAGCATAAAACCTGAACAGAATGCGAGTTACTTGCAGGCTGTTCTGGTTTTATGCTGGTTGCATATAGCCATTTTCACATTGCTTTTGAGTGGGAAAGGGTAAAGAAGCATTTCATTGTCTGTTCTCTTCAAAATATACACAAGCCCTTTTCTACTGATCACTCTGTATACCTGACCCTTATAAATAGCAAAAAATATGTTTTTCCACAAAGTCTATTAATAATGTTTCCCATTTCTAACATAAGTGCAGAGAAAATATTTCCTTGACTTAATCGAAACTCTTCAAAAAATTTCATTAGCCAAATAAATGTTCAGCAAATTGATACATTTCCCACTTCCATAATGTTGCTATTATAAGATGATGAAGTATTGTAGTATAAATGACTTAATGATTCAACATAAAACTAAAACACACTAAAGTAACATTTATATTTTCAACTGTTCATTTGTCTGCAAAATAGGGCTGTACTTTGAAGTGTCCACATGATATTACGTTGTACCAGCATTACTGGCTCTGGTTAAACATTAATTTCTTTGCCATTTCCAACTTGTTTACCACAACCAAAGACAGAAAAGGCCATTCTTAGCACACATACACAGTGGAAATATCAATTACAAAATTCAACCTCTTTGATTCTCTATTCATTCCATTTGTTCAAAGATATTTTTTCTCCATTACAGAGACATATTATGAAACACAAAGATTATCTTAGCACGCAACAGAGAAGTTAGGCACCCATTATTCCAAAGATTTATTTGATGTTGAGCATTGTAAGAAAACTTTATTGCACCTTTTTAACCCTTTCAGTGCTGGAACCGAATTTTGAAGGCCTTTGCAAACAGTTTGGATCCAGATGAGACGCCACACAACGTGGCGTCTCATCAGGATCCAAACTGTTTGCTATTCTGATAGTATTCTTAAAAAAAAAACGAAGAAAATGCTATTTTAGAAATTCAGCAGATGACATTTAAGCAGACGACAAATTTCCCAGCATGCAAAGGGTTAATTAAATTAAGTCACATGTTGAATTCTCACTTATAGTGATATGACATGCAATAGCATATCGAAACTTTCACTATATGAGTCTCTGTGAAAAGGGGGTAAAATGCATGTGTGTTAAGTGTCTGCGGACTGCACAGGCTAATCAGGGACAACACTTTCACCTTGAATTTTATTTTTTGTTTAAAGGAAGACTCTTCTTGAGGAAAATCCAGTTTAGACGGAAATTGTTGTCCCTGATTAGCCTGTTCGAACTGCACAGGCTAATCTGGGATGACACTTTACGCACATGCATTAAATCCCTTTTTCTCAGAGCGGGTCTCAATTCTGAAACACAAGCACATCCTGTATTAAGATCATTTTGCACAATTTGCATGTAAATTGTCTTCACTCTTCAGCCGAAAAAAAATCCACGAATGCAAAAGGATCGACACAAAACAAATTGCGTTGACCTTCACTGATACGATATTGTTTTTACCACATAAGATTTGCCAACATCCAAATGGCAAAAATCATAAAAATATTCCCTGAAGAAATGTATTGGCACATCACATATTCAGTTATAGCCACAAATATGACTATTCGAAGAGTAGACTGAATCAAACCTTGCCAAACGTTGCCAAACGCATCGACAGTTTCTGGGCATTACAGTGTCAATGTAATTACTATGGAAACCTACATCACCCGTCAGTGTTCTCTAAGGACCATTATTTCTGAGATACATACATCAAGCAAGTCCATTTTTTTTATTTCCAGTAAAAACATGAAACAGGCCCTGAATTGCCTGGTATCTAGCCTGGCTGGCCTCTGAGAATCAATAATAACTTAAGCCAAAATGAAGTATCTATGATTTGACTATTTAGCTGAACAAATTACTTATCAGGGTGCAGGATCAATGGGGTTCACATGGGGTTTACACACGGGTTGGACAGAATGTAAACACTTTAAAAAAAATATATCTTGAACTACTACGGATATTCAATTAATACTTCACATGTGTGTTCTGATGATCCTCAGAAGTCGCTGACCAAGGCTTATAACTGTGACCTTCAATTTAGCAGAATAATGTCCCTTCTTTACTAAGAAATTTCAGGTTGACATTGGGGTGCAAATCTCCATATCTCAATATGCACTACAGTTATTAAAATAAAACTTAACATTTGTATTGAGGGTCTTAATAATTGGTAACTGTTTACGACTTATAACTGAGACCTGAGTCTTATAGCAGGATTATGCCCCCTTTTGTACTTATACAATTAAAGGGACTGTAAACCAAAAAAGATGAAAAAAGAAAAGTTCTAAAATACCGTATACTGACTGGTATATTACATTGCTTGAAAAAAGTTCATATTTTCAGTATATTCGGTAATAAAATTTTGCGATGTGAAATCGAAGGAAATCGCGAAAATAGGTGACATAACGATATACACACTATAAATAACGCTAGTAGATTGATCATTTTATATATAAAATATATACAATTCACTATGCATGCACAATTTGCATTCCTGGGTTTACCACGTGACGATGATGATCAATCTACTTGCGTTATTTATAGTTAACTGGTAGTTGAACTGGTAGACATACCCAGTAAAAATAAATAAATACAAAAATAAAGTTAAAATAAAAAAAAAAACTTTTTTCAAGTAATGTTATATACCAGTTGTGATATTTTAATCAATATAAACTAATAATTGTAAAAAAATACGGTATTGTATAACTTTTCTTTTTTTCGTTATTTGTGGTTTACAGTCCCTTTCAAGCCGTTAACCCTAA
>VMBQ01001154.1:20394-44320 GCA_007657795.1 Dreissena rostriformis | reverse complement strand
GGGGGGGGGGGGGGGGGGGGGGGGGGGGGGGGGGGGGGGGGGGGGGGGGGGGGGGGGGGGGGGGGGGGGGGGGGGGGGGGCAGTTGTCCTTATATGGCTTAAGTGAAAACTTGTTGACACTATATTAGCCACATTTATTGGCCAATCTTCATGAAACTTGGTCAGAACATTTGTCCCAATGAAATTTTGGCAGAAATTGAAACTGGGTCATATGAGCTCAAAAACTAGGTCACAAGGTCAAATATAAAAAAAAAACATGTTAAAAGTCACTTTTTTGGTCCAAAATAATCTTCATGAATCAGCTTGCATATTTTCAGAATAGTCTAGTTCCTTTGGCTTTCAGGTGAGCACCTTAGGGCCTGATGGCCCTCTTGTTTCTGTTTGATTTGTGTTGTCCAATTTCAGAGCTGTATTTTTTCGAACCACTATACTGTCTTTCATAATTTTCAAATTTTTGAAAACTGAAAACAACATATTTTATGTTTTGTTGAATACTTTGTTCCTTTAGATGAATAATTAGTAATGCTGAATATTTATTGTATGTATGTGTGATGATTACTTTGCATCAGAATTTATTGATTATTTTCCAACATTTAAATAGCAGCTGTGTGTATATGCCGATGTCATGTTATATTCATGATAGTTTTCATCCATATTATTCAGGCAATACAAAGTTTTTCCTAGTTTGCCAGCCCCAAATATAATATATGAGCCTTGTTCTGTGAAAACTGGGCTTAATGTATGTGCATAGAGTGTTGTCCCAGTTTAGCCTGTGTAGTCTGCACAGGCTAATTAGGAAAGACACTTTCTGCCTAAACTGGATTTTAATTTTTAGAAAACTTCCTATAAACAAAAAATTCCATAAAAGCGGAAAGTGTCGTCCCTGATAAGCCTGTGCAAACTGCACAGGCTAGTCTGGGATGACACTTTACGCACATGTAATGATGTATTAAGCACAGTTTACCCAGAAGTTCCGTTATTGTGTTCATTGTATAACCTTTACAAATCCTATTTTCCAGAACCCGACTTCCCATATCTAGATGCCCTAGGGCCTTTCCAACCGTTACAGATGAGGGTATGAGTATAGCTTGATAAGTAACAATCATATCCAATATAGTTCATTTATTATACTAACACAAGTTGTGAGATGTAAAGAATATCAAACAGAAAAACATTCTGGGTTTAAGAATAGGAATAAAAACAAAAGTAAGTAAATTATATAGAAACATATTACAGTTTGTTGCCACAAAATCCGTGCCTGTACTAGGAGACATTGAAAAACAACTACCTTATATACCCGTATGTGCATTCTGAGTTAAAAATAATCATTATTTCTTTGGCAATTTCCCCCCTTTGTTTAACTTGAGCGGGCAGTTGTCAGTTTCTTTTATAAGTATATGCACTTAGAACTAAAAAACCAGCAAACACAGAAAATTGCCATAGGTATACTGACTGCTGTAACGTGACTGAAATACAGTTGAAAACAGCACAAATACAAACAAACAAACAAGAACATAATTTTTTTTTATACATAATGTGAACAAATATTGAGCCAAGACTATTGAACATCATTACTTTCCCTCCAGTTTCGATTGTCATGGAGTGGGCATAATTGGAAGGAAGACTTTTCAAGGTCAAATTAATGTCAATGCAGTTGATAATGTTCCTGGCTAAATTAGATGTGTATTTGCGAATGTTTGATAAAAAACAAACACATATACTTTGTTTTTGAACTTTCTGATTTTATTTGTGCACACTTTTAATATCCAAAAATGACTTTGGTTGTAGAATTACCATATTGCAATATGCCTGTGCTATTGTCCGCAGATGTGATCGCAGGCAATGCAGGTGTGGCCCAAATATTTGGGGCAATAGATGTTCCAAGATAATTAGTTTTCTGCAGCTGCAGCAATAAATTTACCAATTACCTTTATCAACACCTTCACACCTCATTGCTTTGATACTATAATACAAAATAGCAGTTTTGACATGTTCTAGCGGCTACACACATTTTGGCTAACAGGGCCAGTCATTGTCCAGACGGATTTGCTTTCATAGACCTATTAATACTCATGTAAGCTACTATCACAAGGTCTTAACCCTTTGCATGCTGGGAAATTGTCGTCTGCTAAAATGTCGTCTGCTGAATTTCTAAAATTAGCATTTTCTTTGATTGTTTTTCAAAGAATACTATCAGAATAGCAAACACTTTGGATCCAGATGAGACGCCACGTTCTGTGGTGTCTCATCTGGATCCAAACTGTTTGCAAAGGCCTTCAAAATCCGGTTCCAGCGCTCAAAGGGTTAAGAAGGCTCTTTTAGTAGGGATCAAACCTGGGATCTCTCAGCCATTAGGGAAGCATCATATCCATTCCTACTGACTTATTAAAAGATACTGTAGTGCGTTCTGAGGCACTATAAAGAGGTCTTTTAAACTCTGTTTTTGTCAAGTTCATACATTCAGTATATTGATTTTGGTATATGAACAAGACTTATATTGTCATACTTTAAAACGTTTCCATAATATGGTTATACATGTATATGGATGCACAGCTTCATCCAAACATGGTTTGATTCATATACAATGTATTGTCACAAAATGAAGTGACACTGATGTCTTCTCCACGTAACTGCGTTTTGTTAATGGATGGATTGACCAGAAATATGCCCATCACCATTTGATAGGGTATTTTTTAAAGCAAATCTCCTATTATAATTGAATGGTTATACCTTTGGGGTAGAACAACCTGGCAATATGCCTCCCCAAACTCAATTACCTCTCAAATTATAGTTCAAACAGACTGACTAGGCAGGGATTTTATTCCCTACCCCACCTCTTTCATGGAGCATAATACATCATGTTTCAAATGATAATGTTAAAAGACAACATTTGAATTCAATTGAGCCTCGCTCTGTGAAAAGGGGGTTAAATGCTTGTTCCTTAAGTGTCGTCCGACACTTTAGGCACATGCATTAAACCCCCTTTTCACAGAGCGCGGCCCAATTATATTAGCAGCTTCCAACGCACCTGTGGGCCTGTGTTACTATCAGTTTTATTATTTCATCTCTACTTTAAAATTCCTATTCGATGAATACTTCTTTGAGACATTTAAACATCAGATTTTTTTTTTTTTTTAAACTCACACACATTGAAAGCAGTCAAGTAATATTTATATCAGCATTACTGATATCCCTGTGATGTAACTGGAGTAAAATTGAATATGTACTCCACGTTTTTAACAAGTGTACAGAACTCTCGTGTCAAGCACTTTTGAAAACACACACATAATTAAATAACTTTTTTTAAATAACTTTTTTTAAATTCAGATAATTTTCATTGAAATAAACATCATTTTTTTTCCATAATAACGGATGCCATTTTAGCATGCATTGAATAATTTTCTGTTCGCTGGATCTTATTAATTTTTTCCACATGTTCTCTCATAAGCACTTTGACAACAAACTACTGTTTTTCTCGCCCAGGTTTGCTACTGCCCTATCGACACAAGCCTGAGTTTCTCGCAGGCCAACAAGCTGTTAAAAGACATTCGGCCGCAGCATTTGGTGGTTCCTGAGACCTACCTTACCCCACCCACCACTGTCACACAGAGACCAGACCTAGTGATAAATGCTGTAAGTTGCAGTGAAATTGTTTTCACATGTTTGTTAGAATAAAAGGCCTTAAACCTTAACCACTCAGATACGCATTTTAACTTGTTTGTGGTCCCTTAGAAAAGCACATTGAATTTAAGACCTTTTGTTACTAGATTTAAGTTTTAAAGGTTTAATTTCCAACCCAAAGGTACTGATAGCAGCAAACAACATAAAACCTGAACAGAATGCGAGTTACTCGCAGGCTGTTCTGGTTTGATGCTGGTTGCATAAAGCCCTTTTCACTTTGCTTCTGAGGGGGAATGGGTCAAATCATATAATATTGGATTGGCTGGCGCCTTCCGAACTCCAAGTCAAAAAGTTGTTATCAACAACTCTAACACGGCACGTGCCAAATTTCATATAAACAAAGAAGAAAATCGTCTATGGGTTATTCTGCAATAATTATAGGCGGAGCTTAATGTTTCGAAAATAGTTCCGAATAAATAAAGAAAATATTGCAGTAAAATGCACGTGCTAAAACCTGCTCTAAAAGAAATGTAATGAATGAAGCATGTATATAAATGTAATGAAACAACAAATTGTATATTTGGTGAAACGTGGCATAACCACGCCTACAAAGAATATTATTTGTTAGGAAAGGTAATTAGGAAAACATTTATAGCATGTCAGCTTTTCAGTAGCATCAATAAAGGTGACGTCATTTAGTTTTTACGATTTTTGTTCTCAATGAAAGTGACGTCATTTGCAAACTATTTATGAATGAAAACGACGTCATATGTTTGTACAATTCAATGACGTCACTAAATAGTGAACTTTGTACTAAGAAGGGCGGAGTATTGAAAAATATAGTTCACGTCCAAAAGCTTGAACCAAATAAATAAGAATCGTGTTAGAATCGAAATAATAATTTTCTATGATGGTTTGTTGTCGAATAACCCACAGTAAGGAGTATAGATGTGTGTTATCAAATCACTCGTGCTTCGCACTCGTGATTTAATTCCTACGCATCCATACTCCTTACTGTGGGTTATCTGACAACAAACCATGATAGAAAAATATTATTTCTTAAATGACTCCAGGAATCGTGGAATTATGGCCCTCTCATTATCACAGATTGGCTGACTGAGCACAATTTGCTCACTTAGTTGTCAGATTACATAGGAATGTTTGGGGGCTGAAAAAGTTATTATATGATCTTTTCCAGATAACATAGAAATGTCTGGGGGCATTTGATTTCAACCATGTTCAAATTACAAATAATCAGCCAAACGGCACCAGTAATCACCCTTAAATTATCTTGAACTTTTAACACTCTCTGCTCCATAAACTAAAGTTATCAGATTTTCTTAAACTTCATGCAGAGCTACAGATAAGGTGCGTATTTGCGTTAATACCCAATGTAAAATTGCCGATTACGCAAAGAAAAATAAAACTCTGCGTACCAAAACCCAATTGTAATTGCCGATTACTCATACCGTATTTTTCCTCTGCGTAACGAGTAAATCCGGTTACTAGATTTACAGAAAACACCGGGAATTCAGTATATACCTGGATTCTTTCCGCTTCGTCCAAGCGCTTTCAGTATAACCTTCAGCACAATAATATGTACGGAAGAAAGCGTCTATGTAACTTCGTGTTATTGTTGTGATAATGTCAAAACCGCGAGGCTGTAAAAAGGGAAATATCGTATTGCAGACACAAACAAACTTAATTTTTAGTTATTTAACCGCGAGCAACACAAAATCAGAAGCGAAAAATATAGTTAAACTAATTCTTGACGATATTGTGTCGGTGGCAAGCGATGACAGTGCTTACATTATAAGAAAACTTGTGGAAAAAATCGTTGAACTTTCGCTAGAAAAGTCGCTTAACAAAAACACACGGGGAACGCAATGGAAAGAAAACATTTCATGAATGGACTAGCAAATATCCGTGGCTAATTGGGAAGGAAGGGGAGACTGGATTAACACTGTGCTGTTCTCTGTGCCAGTCACAGTAAAGTAATCTAAAGTACCCAATTTTAATACAAAAATACCCAATTGTCAATTTAAGTAGTGGGTACCGACTTTTTTGCACCCAATTGAAAATGAAAATACCCAATTGAACTCAAAAGTAGTGGGTATTTACCCAATTACTCAGAAAAGTTATCTTGAGCTCTGTTCATGGTATTGTTTTGGGCTAAATATCTCAACCAAGTTCAATATTTAACCAAAGGGCTTCAACCAAATAGGAGTTATCACCCTTAAATTGTCTCAAATCAGCCTATTTAGCACTGTCCACAGTACATGCAAGTGTCAGTGAAGTCAAATCAAACGTTATTTTAAGAGAAAACTTTTTTTATTTTCTCAGATTTTTAGAAGTTTAAAAAATTGGTCAGTAAGCAAATTGCAGGGAAATTGATTTCTGTTGATATGGAATATTTGTTTTAAATGTTTTTAAATTCACAATTTTTATCCTTCTTCTATTGTTGTGTTTCAATTCATATTCAGCATTTTCTATGGCATCTGATATTTCGAAAATAAATTCAATTCTAACAGAAATATTCCTGTTTCAGTTTTGTTAACTTACTCATGTACCTATTTTGCATAGTCTTGCAACTTTTTAATTATTCTTGTGCCATTTACACCAATGGTAATATATTTAACGTTCAATGTTCTTCCATCAGGATTTGTCGCCCATGTCCTACAAACAAGGAGACATGATCACTCTGCCTGTCAAGAGGAAGTTTGAGTGTATAGAAATAGACCCAAAGGTATAGATATAGACCCAAAGGTATAGAAAAAGACCCACATGTATAGAAATATGAGTAACTCTTGATGTTTTGTTGCAACCTCCGCGCAGAGATTTGACTGGTTCCGAGCATCGCTCGATATCAAATCCCTGCCGTTTTACCACACATAGCCGAGCTGCAATTTTCCCGTTGTTATTTTTACTTTTTTTAATTTAGGTAATTTATTTTTGTATTATGAACCAAAACCTAACCCCATACACTGTTTTCAAAATATAAAAGAAAATAATAATTTTCATAATATAATACTTAAACAAACAAAATAAAATCCTTCCAGATCTGGAAGGATTTTCTTGTGATGGCAGTGGTAATCGCCAGTTGCCGTGGTGAGATAATTGTGGCCTGGAGTTTGGTTTTGTTGTTGTACTTAAGCATCCATGAAGAGTATTAGTATCTTAGTAAGATTTGATCCCTGAGGGCTGCTATTGATATTTTATGAATTTATGCTCTGGATTAGTTTTAACAAAGTGCCTTAGGGACAATTTTAGATCTTTATTTCAGGTTAAATTTAATCTTTTTTTGGCTTTCAAGACAAAAAAAGGAACCTGTTAAGGAATATTTACGTGTTAAAAACAATTTTATGTGAAAAGATTTAATCTCAAAATAATCAGAGACTTATGGAATAGTATTACTTTTCAGAAATCGCTTTGTTCTCCCTAAGGAACTTTGTGAAAATAGGGCCTGTTTATTTGCATGGCACTGTTAGGTTGTATTTCTCATGTTGCAGCTGGCAGCCTCCCTAGAACCCATAGAGGTGAAGCCTGGCTCTGCCATCACCATGGTGAACGCTTCCCTGGTCGTCAGGGACAACAAATATGTGCTCCAGGTACACGTGTACTGATTTCTGTAATTGTTTTAGTTGCCTTATGCTCGTGGTTACTTTTGGTGTCGGTGTTGTGCAGACAATAGCTGTAAGTTTAAAGGTAATTTTTATGAAACCAAGGAAAGCATAAGGCATTTATTAGAGCATGTCATATGTTTGGAAATTATCCAAATAGAACTGTTGAATATATAAATAACGAGCTTGAAGTTGTGTGATCAAGTGTTATCAATAATGAGTCTAAAGTAATAAATTAAGCAATTATACTTATTCCCAATTGAACAAAATTGATGCTAAAATTCCAAATTTCACGGGTATCGCTCATATTCCAAATGAATAAGAAAAGCCCGGTAGGCAGTTTCGAGGTATATTCAATATTGCATACAGAGGAGAGTATCAACCAAGGTCAACGACAGAGGTTAAAATGACTGTTTTAGTGGAGTGGGAGGGGGAATAGTAATTAAGTAATATTTTAACTAATTTATGTCAGTGTTTGTATATTTGAAGTAAGTTAATAGTACTTCCTTTGCAGTTCCCACAGATTTTTAGGCATTTTGACATTGCCTTTGCATGCATTGAATTTCAGCCTTTGAACACTGAAGACAAACCAGCCAAGCCTTTCAAACCCAGAACGTACATCTATGGGACAATCAACTGTAAAACATTTGTGGACCTTCTCTCAAAGGTGGGTGTAAGAGATACAAAGATGTAACCAAGCTTCATTAACTTTTGTCTTAATTATCAAATAAACAAGATTTTAACCCGTTNTTGTTTAAAAAAAAAATTAAATGCACTTGTCATTTTGGAATATAAAGCTCTTCCTGGTACTAAAACCAACGGTAAGGACAAGTGGCATTTTCATGCCCTAGGTTCCCTCCAGGGGATAAGGAAATTTCATCTGATTTCATAAAATAATAAGGAAGGATTGCTTGGACACACTCAGATTTTTCACAAGATGCAACATCAAGGTACAAAATAATGTCAAACTCTTAGAAATACACACTTATTTTTATGGGAATCACCAAGTGAATGTAATGAATAATTCGTGTTATAAATAATTAGTGTAATAAATATTGTGTTACAGCAAGGAATAACAGATGTGAAGTTGGAGGAGACAGAAGAAAAGGCAATCATAGAACTGGTAAGTAATGTCTTGTTTAACAGTATGACGATCTGTCAACCTTTCTTTAGCTGGGATAATTTGTAATCATAGTTTTTACCCCCGCAGTCATTCAGAATGTCAGTTAGTTGGTCGGTTTTTCAGCATAAGTTTGTGGAGCGAAATACTTCCACATTTTACAAGCAATGAAATTGAAACTTGAAGAATGCCATCATCATAATGTGGCAGTGTGCAAGAATTTTTTATGCCCAGGTTTGCGACAAAACTCTAAATGTGATGTTGTGTCTTTATAATTTTTAATCAATATGCTTAAATTAAATTAATGGTTTTCATTTTAAAAAATCATGCTACTGGTAAAAAATCTAAATTTTGAAAATGTTTTCCAACAATTTACTGGTTTTGCAGGAGACATGAATTGTCATTTCGTTTACACAAGACATGTTTCAAATTTTACGGAATTTACAGCCGACATTGCATTTTTCAGCCAAACGACGACATACTGATACAAGTGGAGAATGGTTCTACCCACATCATGTGTGGCGGGGACGAAAGTGTGAGGGTGAAAATCAGAGACGCCTTGCTCCAGTGTCTGCAGAAATTGTGAACTTAAACAGGGGCTGCTGAAATTGTGAACTAAAAAAGGGGCTGCCGAAACTGTCAACTAAAATAGGGCCTGCCCAAATTGTGAACTAAAATAGGGGCTTCAGAAATTGTGAACTCCTTCAGTGCAGGAGCAATTGAGAATTACTGCAGCTAATTCAGAACTACTCAAAGGGCTGCATATTTGAAATGTTGTGAAGACCTTAAGGTGCTGCCGAAATTGAAAACATTGTGAAGATGTACAGTACATGAGGGAGACATTGTGAATATTGTGGAAAAAAAAAGGTGCTTCCAAACGTGTGAACATAGTAAGGATTAGTGAACAGGCATTGAAAAAACCCTGGTATAGGACAAGTTTCCACAGTCTAAGGAACTTATTAACACACTAAAGATTTTTATTATAGAATTGGACAGTTTACAATATTAGTGCTTTTGCATTTGTGGCGTATATTGTTATATGGCATAGCTGTGCTGATTAAGTTTATATCTTCACCAAGATTGCAAGTTCAAATCAAAAGATATTTGTAGTTTGATGAACTCTTGAAGGAAATCTTAAATAAATAAATAAAAATGTTGTTGTGTGCTACTTTATTGATCAATGATATTCAATCACTAACAAAAAAATAAAATATTACAATACATTACAACACAGTTCCATACACTTAGTTTAATAGATGTACGTATAAATGTAATAAGATGATGAACATGAGATAAACTGTCCCACTCAGAACATGGAAATATAAGCTGTGACTGTCATCATTATAAAGGTTCTCCATTTTAACAAATTATTCCTCATTCTTTGATTGTTTGTTTTTTTTTGAGTGTCACACAAAACATGGCAATGTTGGCAGTTTTTTTCCCCAACATATTTCAATGATCCTCTTCTAACAATCGTTCGGTCTTTTATCTTCAGCATTGAGCTGTTCACTTTAGGTGCCCGGTCATTTTTAGTATTTCTGCTGCCAATGACGAGAGCGACACATCTGCATGGGAACTGAAACACATTAGGTGGCAATGTGATAAAGCATTCTTAGAAAAAAGCATACTTAAGCAATTAATTTGGTTCTGCAAAAAGAACAAAAAATAACTGGAAGGAAATGCACAATTTTAAATATATAATACAATGAAAATTAACCAATATCTTCTATACGATAACAAAACGCAGCCCTGAATAATTTAAAGACATTGCTTGTATTTGTGTATTAAATTCACATCAATACCTTTTTCCTAAACATGGCGTGTCATAGTATACATAATTGATAAAAAAAACTGGACAACAATTAATCAATAAACATCAAACTGCAGAAACAAACAAGATGTGTTTGTGAAACGCTATGTCCCCCCCCCCATATCTTTGACCTTGAAGGATGACCTTGACATTTCACCTCTCAAAATGTGCAGCTCCATGAGCAACACATGCATGCCAAATATCAGGTTACTATCTTTAATATTGCAAAAGTTATGGCCAATGTTAAAGTTTGACACAAACAAATCAATAAACAGGGCAAAAACAATGTCCCCCAGTATAGACTGGGGGACATAAAAAAAAGACATAATCTTTGACCTTGAATTGAGACTGTGACCTTTCACCTTGGAGCATAAAGCATTCAAAATAATATAAACATCCTCCTAAGAATTAACATTTTCCAGAATGGAAAAAAAGGTCATGACCTTTGACCTCGAATTGTGACCCTGACCTTT
Source organism: Dreissena rostriformis (assembly GCA_007657795.1). NCBI lineage: Eukaryota > Metazoa > Mollusca > Bivalvia > Myida > Dreissenidae > Dreissena > Dreissena rostriformis. The sequence continues at coordinate 33,676 of VMBQ01001154.1, read as the reverse complement.
CACTGAGGAGAGATAAGAATTGTACGCCCCAAATATGATCATAGGGAATAATAATAAGTATTTATAAGTAATATTAACATCCTCCTATTCATTAAAATGTTATGGAGCTGAAACAATAATTCATTACCTTTGACCTCAAATTGTGAACTTGACTTTTAACTGAGAAGCGGCGCATTGTCCGGCCAAAAGAGACTAATAATCCCAAATAATATCAAAATGCTCCCAGGGATCTTAAAAATGAAAGAGCAGAAACAAAAAGCACGAATTTTAATCTTGAATTGTGACAATTACCTTTTACAGACCAGCATGCTTGTAATATGTTACACATCATATATTGTAATATGTTACACATCATATAGGCATGGGGAATAATAAGTCAAAGCAATCTTAGAATCCACCCAAGCATTTAAATGTCACAGGATGGGAACAGAAGTTAATTTTCCAATGGTTATAAAAATACACACTTTAATAGACAACAAAGTAGTCCAAGAATATTTAAGGATATGGATCATTTACCTTGCAGTCTTAACGAGATTCTTGATGGTGCTAGCCAGGCCCTCCCCCTGGGTCTTCATGCTGTCTCGATGGGACTTGTCAGTGCTCACCTGAAATACAAACAGGGCATGTCAGTGCTCACCTGAAATACAAACAGGGCATTGTGTATGTAATAGATACAAGCCTTGCTCTGGGAAAACAGGGCTTATTGCATGTGCGTAAAGTGTCTCCCAGATTAGTGTGTGCAGTCCATTCAGGCTAATAAGGGAGGGGACTTTTCGCTTTTATGGTGTTTTTGGTTTGAAGGAAGTCTTTTCTTAGGGTAAATCCAGGTTAGGCGAAAAGTGTCCTCCTTGATTAGCCTGTGCAGCCTGCACAGGCTAATCTGGGTCGACACTTTACACACATGCATAAAGTCCCATCTTCCCAGAGTGCAGTTCATTTTGATTGCCCCCCCCACCCCCTGAAGATTTGTTAGATGGATTATGGGCAATAACGGGCAAGATACAAGAGGTATCCAGTACCAGGGACGACCGTGGATCTTTTATTACCAGGGCAGGTGTGTAGCACCTAGTGCTCTGTATGAGATGTACAACTGAGATGCAGTGTACTAGAACCCAAACACTGCAGGATGGAAATTGATGCCCCGCTATGCTTATTTATAATCTTGCCTTGGACAAAATCTAAAAAAATGTCATAGAAGGCAAACCATTTCTTTTTAAATACATGAATTGCCTGTTGAAAATCTGAAGGGACTTGATCACAAGTAATCTATACATTCTTCTGAAATCACTGATAATATTTGTAATTGTCATTTTTCCAATCTATTAACAGGTCCCTTTGAGTAGAAGCTTTCAGTTTCTGTATGATTACCAATATTTTAATCGGATCATATGGTCAGGTCAATTATATTCTTATTACGAGGTCATAACTCGGTGGTTTCCATTGATGTTGGATTCATACCGAGTGACTGTTACATCATAGTGGTTGTCAAGTCTTGACTTATCACAAATGTTACAACAACTATTAGTTACCACTGATTTTATTTTTAGCTTGAAGCCTTCTGACTATACATTTGCATGATCAATATGTTCCTTAAATGAAGTAAATGTAAAAGATACCAAAAAAGGAATACAATTATTCACTTAAAGTAATCATAGATTTTAGATCAAAGCATTAGAGCTTCTATGAAAAATGTTCAATAATTAAATTTTTGTAAAATGATGTTTAATTAGACAGTCTCCTGATGTGGTAACACAATCACCAAGTCCTTAAGTTTGAGAATACTACATAAGTTCAGTGCCTCAAACATAATCCCTTATCCAAACATATGAATCTCGCTCTGTGAAAACTGGGTTTAATGCATGTGCGTTAAGTGTTGTCCCAGGCCACTCAGGGACGACACTTTCTGTCTAAACTGAATTTTTGCTAAGAGACTTCCTTTAAATGAAAAATTCCTTTAAAGCGGAAAGTATCGTCCCTGATTAGCACTTAACTCACATGCATTAAACCCCCTTAACTTATAAACCTTTGCAATTAGTACGTTCATTTTTTTTTAACAATATACCAGGAATACACTTTGATTAAGGTCCTACCAGTCTTTTGATAACACGTAGAAGAACTTTCTGCTTCTTGGCATCTGCTTTCTTCAGCGCTTTACTATAGTAATCCTGTAAGTTCAAGCATAAGTTGTGACAATTCTTAACAAACTGCCAATTCTAGAGTCAATCATTACAGTCAAAGTAAATACGAATCATTTGAACGCTTAGGAAACACAATAAGAACATTTGGCCAACACATTTTACTATTTTGGACCAAACAAGAGTGGTTAAGATAGTACAATACAGTACATGCTTCAAATCATTTGAACGCTTAAGAAAGACAATAAGAACATTTGGCCAACAAATTTTACTATTTTTGACCAAACAAGAGTGGTTAAGATAGTACATTACATGCTTCAACCAGGCCGAAAAATGTGTTCCACTACATGTAACTATTCCAACTTGCTGCTTTTATGGAATTTTTTGTTAATAGGAAGTGTCTTCTAAATGAAAATTCAATCTAGGCAGAAAGTGTCGTCCCTGATTAGCCTGTGCGGACTGCACAGGCTAATCTGGGACGACACTTTATACACATGCATTAAGCCCAGTTTTCCCAAAACGTGGCTCATATAATCCAGGCCATGTCTTAACAAAAATCATTCTTAGACCTAAGACTTCACCGAAATATTGAATAGAAATATGGAATAAGGCCTTGATCTGGCGCATCCCCCTCCCCCACCCTATGTATTAAGCCCAGTTTTCCCAGAACAGGGCTCATTTGAGTAACCCTCCTTTATTGCTCACCATGTTTTCTGGGCTGAGGGCCTCTTTATGCTCCCCTCCAAACAGCTGCACCAGCAGGGACAGGCACTTACAGGCCAGGTCATGGATGTCTGTGTCCTCATGGGTCAACTGAAACACAGCACATGTTCATTCAGTCTGGACAATTGATCAGTCAACAACATCATTATGTAACAAACATTTTGATTGGTCAGTATTTTAAGACTGAATATCTTAGACAACAACATCATAATGTAACAAACATTTTGATTGGTCAGTATTTTAAGACTGAATATCTTAGTCATCAAATGTGAAAAAAGGCTTGTTAGATGTTTTAATTTGCAGGACATGTCAATATATTAAGAAAAACATCACATTAAATGATATATTTCTATTGGTTGGTATTTTCAGAGCCAGTGTTCCACTCTGTCTCATTAACTGTTGAAGACTAGCTAGACCAACAAGTGCTTTGTCCATATGTAACAAACATTTTCATTGGTGATCATTTGAAAACTGAACATCTCATATAACGATTTCATTGGTTGTAATGTTTTTTAACCCTTTGCATGCTGGGATATTTGTCGTCTGCTAAAATTTCGTCTGCTGAATTTCTAAAATCAGCATTTTCTTCGATTTTTTTCAAAGAATACTATCAGAATAGCAAACAGTTTGGATCCTGATGAGACGCCACGTTCTGTGGCGTCTCATCTGGATCCAAACTGTTTACAAAGGCCTTTCAAATCGGTTCCAGCACTGAAAGGGTTAAGATTAAATTTTCATGGGTGGGTATTTTAGAGCTATTACGACAAAAGCTTTGTAACCAGACTATAGTACAGTTAGTGTATGTTTTATTCATATGTACTAATAACAAACATTTTCATTGGTTATTATTTGATGACAAAACATACCATATCACATCGACATTGGTTGGTCCTTTTTAAGCCAGGAAGTCCTTAACCAGTTGTGTTAGCAGGCTAGAAAAGTCAGTGAGTGCCTTGTTCATGAATATGTCTTTTGGACCCAATTTTCTTTGATATATATTCTTATTTAAAAGCCAAGTTTGATTGGTTGCTATTTTTAGAGCCAGTATATCATTCACCAGCTGTGTAAGGGGACACACTCCAGGTCCACACATAATACAGCCTCAGGCGCAGAAGGACTTCATAAACTACGAAATACACACACAACAGACTAGTGAGGTCACTGAGTGCCTTGTTAAGATGTAACAAACATTTTCATTGGTTGCTATTTTAAGAGCAAGTGTGTCACTCTCCAGCTGTGAGGTCAGTCAGTGTCTTGTTAATATGTAACAAACATTTCCGTTGGTTGCTATTTTTAGAGCAAGTATGTCATTATTATATAACAAACATTTTCATTGGTTGCTATTTTAAGTCAGTGTCACTCACCAGCTGTGTGAGCAGACTAGTTAGGTCAGTGAGTGCCTTGTTCTGCAGGAGAAGGTGCTCTGCGTCCTCTGTCTCCTTACTGGAAGCCTCCCCACCCGCCTTCTTAGCCTGTGGGGATAGAGAAAATACAAATGAGCCTTGCTCTGTGAAAACGAGGTTAAATGCATGTGTGTAAAGTGTTGTCCCAGATTAGCATGTGCAGTTCGCACAGGATGATCAGGGACCACACTTTCCACCTTAACTGGAATTTGGTCAACAAGAGACTTCCTTTAATAAAAAAATACAATAAAAACGGAAAGTGTCGTCCCTGATTAGCCTGTGCGGTTTGCACAGGCTTATCCGGGACGACACTTTACACACACGCATTAAACCCCTTTCTCACAGAGCGTGGCCCAAATACCGGGCTTGTACTTGTACAAAACAAACATAAACACCCAATTTAGGAAAAAGACTTTAATTTAGGTTTTAAGGTACATGTAATTATCAGATATGTTTTTCCTTAAAATTTAAATGAAATTTTTGACTGATGACTTAATTGTCCCTGTATAAACATATATATATTTAACTAGATTAATCAGGTAAATAACTCCCTGTGTATAGCTAGGAACTATATTTTCTCTGTATATCATAAAAGGGTTGGTGAAGTGACCTGTTTCGCCAGCTATGAACATAAGAACTATTAAAATCAATGCCTGCAATCAATTCATCTACCTGTAGCCCAGACAGTGTTCAAGACTGCAATGATATTTGGGGAAAGGTGCGGTGAACACATCTGTGAGTCTTTGCAAATAGTACCAGGAACAGAATAACCAACAACAGGATGATTGCAAACTTGCACATAAGAACGTTGAAGTTTATTTTGTGTATTTTTTTTAATGTTTTTGTGCACTGTCAAAAGCTTTTATGCAATGTAAGACTATTTGCAAGTTTGTACTATGATAATGTATCTCTTCTGCTTGAACACAATCTTAACAAAGTAATTAGTTAATATAACTACATGTTCCCTATTTTCTGAGGTATAAGTCACACTGTAGTATAAGACACATTCCCTAATTTCTAACATGTTTCAAATTGTGTTCATATATAAGACTCACCAAAGTATAAAACACAAAAAANAAGTGTGTCACTCTCCAGCTGTGAGGTCAGTCAGTGTCTTGTTAATATGTAACAAACATTTCCGTTGGTTGCTATTTTTAGAGCAAGTATGTCATTATTATATAACAAACATTTTCATTGGTTGCTATTTTAAGTCAGTGTCACTCACCAGCTGTGTGAGCAGACTAGTTAGGTCAGTGAGTGCCTTGTTCTGCAGGAGAAGGTGCTCTGCGTCCTCTGTCTCCTTACTGGAAGCCTCCCCACCCGCCTTCTTAGCCTGTGGGGATAGAGAAAATACAAATGAGCCTTGCTCTGTGAAAACGAGGTTAAATGCATGTGTGTAAAGTGTTGTCCCAGATTAGCATGTGCAGTTCGCACAGGATGATCAGGGACCACACTTTCCACCTTAACTGGAATTTGGTCAACAAGAGACTTCCTTTAATAAAAAAATAAAATAAAAACGGAAAGTGTCGTCCCTGATTAGCCTGTGCGTTTTGCACAGGCTAATCTGGGACGACACTTTACACCCCTTTAAACCCCTTTCTCACAGAGCGTGGCCCAAATACCGGGCTTGTACTTGTACAAAACAAACATAAACACCCAATTTGGGAAAATACTTTAATTTAGGTTTTAAGGTACATGTAATTATCAGGGATATTAACTTCAGATATGTTTTTCCTTAAAATTTAAATTAAATTTTTGACTTATGACTTAATTGTTCCTGTATATATATTTAACTAGATTAATCAGGAAAATAACTCTCTGTGTATAGCTAGGAACTATATTTTCTCTGTATATCATAAAAGGGTTGGTGAAGTGACCTGTTTTGCCAGCTATGAACATAAGAACTATTAAAATCAATGCCTGCAATCAATTCATCTACCTGTAGCCCAGACGGTGTTCAAGACTGCAATGATATTTGGGGAAAGGTGCGGTGAACACATCTGTTAGTCATTGCAAATAGTACCAGGAACAGAATAACCAACAACAGGATGATTGCGAACTTGCACACAAGAAGGTTGCAGTTTATTTTGTGTATTTTTTTTAATGTTTTTGTGCACTGTCAAAAGCTTTTATGCAATGTAAGACTATTGCAAGTTTGTACTATGAGAATGTATCTCTTCTGCTTGAACAAAAGCTTAACAAAGTAATTACTTAATATAACTACATGTTCCCTATTTTCTGAGGTATAAGTCACACTGTAGTATAAGACACATTCCCTTTTTTCTAACATGCTTCAAATTGTGTTCATATATAAGACTCACCAAAGTATAAGACACAAAAAAATACCAGGTTGGGGGGGGGGGGTATCTGTAAGGGCTGGTGGCTTTGTATATTATAAGTAGATTACCAGTAAAATTTATCTTTCAGGAAAAAAAAGGAAAATTTTGAATAAAAAGATAAAAAGAATAATTCAGAAAGAGAAATTAATTGCATCATCTTAACAGACTGATGGTTCTGCTCATGGTAAATATTGAGTTACAGTACTGTTACTTCCTATATTAAACATTAATAAGCGTATTTACTCATAGATAAGTAAAACTATAAATATCATCATTTACTAAAATGGATCAAAGACTGACAGAAATTATTTAGAAAAGTTTTATAATTATTTCAAAACAAGAGATGTGTTTGTCAGAAACACAATGCTCCCTAATGCGCCGCTTTGATTTTTTAATTTTTTTACCTTTGACCTTGAAGGATAACCTTGACATTTCACCACTCAAAATGTGCAGCTCCATGAGATACACATGCATGCCAAATATGAAGTTTCTATCTTCAATATTGCAAAAGTTATGACAAAACTTTACTGTTTATTAAAGTTTTGGACAGACGGTCTGTCTGTTCAAAACTTTAATAAATATTAAAGTTTTGTCAAAAGATATCACAGATAAGAATGACAGACAGGCCACAAACAATATACCGCCTTTTTTTAGAAGGCGGCATAAAAAAAATCATTGCAAATTAATCACAATTTATGTAAAGATTTTTAATGAATCCTGTTACTCCTATTTTACACTTTTCAAAAAGTATCTTTTTATTTTTAAACAAGAATTTACTCTAAAACTCCATTTATCAAGAATCCAGATTTCAGTAACAAAGTTAAACCTATTTGAAGGAAAGGTGGGGATTGTGGTGAAAGTGGAAAGGAAGTGAAAATTCACAGCACACACACCTGCAGACCGACCTGTAGAGCTTTCCTCACGAAGTCAGACACGTACCTGCAGAATAGAAATAATCTTGGAAAATGCAATACACAGTGGTTTCAGGGGAATGTTTTTTTTCCACCTGATTTGCTCATTATCAATTCAAAATTTTCTGAACCAATAGTTCGTAACTTTTGATGATCTATTTAAAAGATCAGACACATACCTGCAGAACAGCAATGAGTCATGCTCTGAGAAAACAGGGTTTAATGCATGTGCGTAAAGTGTCGTCCCAGATTAGCCTGTGTAGTCCGCACAGGCTAATCAGGGGCGACACTTTCCGCCTAAACTGGATTTTCATTAAGAAGAGTTTTCCTTTAAACGAAAAATATCATACAAGCGTAAAGTGTTGTCCCTGATAAGCCTGGGTGGACTGCAAAGGCTAATCTGGGATGACACTTTACACACATGCATTAAACCCCCTTTTTGCAGAGCGAGGCTTAAATAATCTTGACAAATACAATACACAGGGGGTAACAAAGATATGGTTTTTCAGCTGATTTCCTGATTTTCAATGCCAAATTTGCTTTACCATTTGTTCTTAACATTTGAGGATCTATTTATACAAGTGTTTTGGTGAACCCATTAAATGTAAAAGGGTATTTGATCATCAAAGTCGTTTCCTAAATAACACCCTTAAATAATATACACATGATAATAATTGAGCCCCACTCTGGGAAAACAGGGCTTTATTCATGTCTGTAAAGTCTTAACAGGCTAATCAGGGACAACACTTTCCGCTTTTTCTTAGCGAAAATTCAGTTTATGCGTTAGTGTTGTTCCTGGGCCCGTATTCACCAACCCATTCTCAGACTTAAGAATAAAGAATTGACTTAGAACCAAGAAAAATACGTCCAGCGTTTGAATATATATAGGCTACCACTGGTGATTTTTTTCTTTTTAAAGATGTTCTACATGAAGATTGCTGTAGATAGAGGTTGTTAATACCAAGTTTGAGTCAAAATTAAAGCAATTTATGACTATTCCAATTTAAAGAATTTTCTTTATTCTAAGACTTAAGTCTAAGAATTATTTGGTGAATATGGATCCAGATGTGTCAACACTTTACGTACATGCATTAAGCCCTGTTTTCCAGAGGGCGACTCAAATCAATATTTTTGGCCCAAAACTAAGAAACTGCCACCATTATAAATATCACTTTTGCATGAATTAGACAGTCAATGAGTCAACAACATCATCATGTAAACAAGCATTTTGATTGGTCAGTATTTTAAGACTGAATATTTGCTCACTTGAAGAGGCCATGCAGTGTCTCCAGTAGCGTCTGCAGCATCGAGAGAACCACCTTGCTGTCCACGCCCGCCTGGTCCTCCCCCGCGAAACACGCGGCAGACACCTCGAAGAATATCGTCGTGAAGTAGTCTATCAAACCTGTTGGAGAAGAATTCATTTAAGTTTTCAGTAATTTGTTTTCTTATCCATTATTGTATGAATGTAATTCACATGTTATGTTCAAAGTATCATAATACATACTGTTAAACCAAAACCTGTACACGGGGACAAGTATACAGAGCTGGAATAAAATAAAAGAACTTTAATAAGAGTTCTGTATTGTTTTGTAAACTCTCACTCAAAACTACAGATTGTCTCAAACGTGACTACGCATCACTTTGTCAAAAATGTTCTGGGGCATGAAAAATAGTTAGTGCACTTCTACACTTAATGGTGATTACATTTCTTATATTTCAGTTTAATCGCTTTCGACATGTGGAAGAAGTTCACTTCACAAACTTATTTTTTTGCATATGACTTGAAGCATACATACTGACAGACAGACTGACCGACAGTGATCCAATAAACAACTTCCCACAAGGGTATAAACGGCTTGTTTTCAAAACATCTGTTGGTTTATTGCACATAAAATAATTATTAAATAATTCTTATGCATATTCCAAGTTGCAGCAAATTACTTCTGATGCCTTCAAAATGACAATTTGCCTCACTGTGTTAGGTTGCAAATTAAGCCTTTCATGACTGGGGGATTCCCCCCACCTGATGAATGCAAAATACCCACTAACAATAACATAAATGCCACCTTATAACAGCAAAAGGCCCCACTCATGACTGAAAAGTTACCCTTTATGACTAAACAATGCCTTCATTATGAATACAATATGAAAGTCCATTTTCTCCCCAGGCTTGAAAGCTGCAAATGGCATGCCTTTTTGCATTCTAAGGTACTTCCATTAGCTAAAATCCAAAACAAATTCACACCCTAACCCTAGTCCTGGAAGAACTAGGCTTAATGCACATGCGTAAAGTGTCCTCACAGATTAGCCTGTGCAGTCCACACAGGTTGATCAGGTACAACACTTTCCGCCTAAACTCAATATTCGTTTAGAAGAGATTTCCTTTAAACGAAAAATTTCCATAAAAGCACACTGCACAGGCTAGTCAGGGACAACACTTTCCGCATAAACTCAATTTTCATTTATAAGATACTTCCTTTAAACAAAAAATTCCATAAAAGCGGAAAGTGTCATCCCTGATGAGCCTGTGCAGTCCACAAAGGCTAATCTGGGATGACACTTTATCCTCATGCATTAAGCCCAGTTTTCCCAGACCTAGGCTTACCCTGTTCATAGAGGTCCCTCATGCATTAAGCCCAATTTCCCAGACCTAGGCTTACCCTGTTCATAGAGGTCTCTCATGCATTAAGCCTGCACTTTCCCAGACCAAGAATTTCCTTGTTCATAGAGGTCCCTCATGCATTAAGCCCAATTTCCCAGACCAAGAATTTCCCTGTTCATATAGGTCCCTCATGCATTAAGCCCAGTTTTCCCAGACCTAGGCTTACCCTGTTTTTAGAGGTCCCTCATGCATTAAGCCCAATTTCCCAGACCAAGAATTTCACTGTTCATAGAGGTCCCTCATGCATTAAGCCCAATTTCCCAGACCAAGAATTTCCCTGTTCATAGAGGTCCCTCATGCATTAAGCCCAATTTCCCAGACCAAGGCTTTCCCTGTTTATAGAGGTCCCTCATGCATTAAGCCCAATTTTTCCAGACCTAGGCTTTCCCTGTTCATAGAGGTCCCTCATGCATTAAGCCCAATTTTCCCAGACCTAGGCTTTCCCTGTTCATAGAGGTCCCTCATGAATTAAGCCCAGTTTTCCCAGATCAAGGCTTTCCCTGTTTATAGATGTCCCTCATGCATTTAGCCCAGTTTTCCCAGACTGAGGCTTACCCTGTTCATAGAGGTCCCTCATGCATTAAGCCCAGTTTTTCCAGACCAAGGCTTTCCCTGTTCATAGAGGTCTCTCATGCATTAAGCCCAATTTTCCCAGACCAAGGCTTTCCCTGTTCATTCAGGTCCCTATTGCATTAAGCCCAGTTTTCCCAGACTGAGGCTTACCCTGTTCATAGAGGTATCTCATGCATTAAGCCCAGTTTTCCCAGACCGAGGCTTACCCTGTTCATAGAGGTATCTCATGCATTAGGCCCAGTTTTCTCAGACCGAGGCTTACCCTGTTCATAGATGTCCCTCATGCATTAAGCCCAGTTTTGTCAGACCGAGGCTTACCCTGTTCATAGAGGTATCTCATGCATTAAGCCCAGTTTTCCCAGACTGAGGCTTTCCCTGTTCATAGAGGTCCCCCGTGCATAAAGCCCACTTTTCCCAGACCGAGGGTTACCCTGTTAAAAGAGGTCTCTCATGCATTAAGCCCACTTTTCCCAGATCAATGCTTTCCCTGTTCATAGAGGTCCCTCATGCATTAAGCCCAGTTTTCCCAGACCGAGGCTTACCCTGTTCATAGATGTCCCTCATGCATTAAGCCCAGTTTTCCCAGACTGAGGCTTTCCCTGTTCATAGAGGTCCCTCATGCCTTAGGCCCAGTTTTTCCTGACCAAGGCTTTCCCTGTTCATAGAGGTCCCTCATGCATTAAGCCCAGTTTTTCCAGACCAAGGCTTTCCCTGTTCATTGAGGTCCCTCATGCATTAAGCCATATTTTCCCAGACCAAGGCTTACCCTGTTCATTCAGGTCCCTCATGCATTAAGCCCAGTTTTTTCAGACCGAGGCTTACCCTGTTCATAGAGGTCTCTCATGCATTAAGCCCAGTTTTCCCAGACCGAGGCTTTCCCTGTTCATAGAGGTCCCTCGTGCATTAAGCCCACTTTTCCCAGACCGAGGGTTACCCTGTTAATAGAGGTCTCTCATGCATTAAGCCCACTTTTCCCAGATCAAGGCTTTCCCTGTTCATAGAGGTCCCTCATGCATTAAGCCCAGTTTTCCCAGACCGAGGCTTACCCTGTTCATAGAGGTCTCTCATATATTAAGCCCACTTTTCCCAGACTGAGGCTTACCCTGTTCATAGAGGTCGCTCATGCATTAAGCCCACTTTTCCCAGATCAAGGCTTTCCCTGTTCATAGAGGTCTCTCATGCATTAAGCCCAGTTTTCCCAGACTGAGGCTTACCCTGCTTAAAGAGGTCTCTCATGCATTAAGCCCCATTTTCCCAGACTGAGTCTAACCCTGTTCATAGAGGTCCCTCATGTTAGTCTCCTTGTGTCCCACCAGGCAGTTCAGGATGCCTGCTATGCTCTGCATGGCACTGCTCAGAGGGTTGTTCTGGTGATCCTTCAAACATACATGGGAAAATATGTGAGTTTTAAATGTTATTTACTGGTAAATGTCAATGTTTAGCAAATTACAATGTTGCAAGCTTTCGTTGAATGAGTCTCGCTCTGAGAAAACGCGGTTAAATGCATGTGCCTAAGGTGTCGTTCCAGATTAGCCTGTGCAGTCCACACAGGCTGATCAGGGACGACACTTTCCGCCTAAACTTGATTTTCATTGAGAAGTGTCTTACTTAAAACAAAAAAAATACAATAAAAGCGGAAATTGTTGTCCCTGATTAGCCTGTGCAAACTGCACAGGCAAATCTAGTGCGACACTTAATGCACATGCATTAAACCCCCTTTTCACAGAGGGAGGCTCTGAAACTGCAATAACGTTAATACAACATAACTTCTATTGTCTTTAAGACATTTATAAAACCAGCCCTGAGGATCATCTTTCTAGCATTTCATAAAGTCAATAATTTATTTTAAATAATATTACACAATATAATCTTGCTCCGCATTATTATTATAATAAGTAGTAGTAGTAGCAGCAGCAGCCACATCAGTAGCAGTAGTTTGTTATTATTATTATTATTATGTTATAATAAGTAGAAGTAGTAGTATTTATCATTATTATTCCTATGCATGGCTACCAAGTATTATTATTTGTATTATTATTATCATTACTATTATTACTACTACTACTACTTCTATGCATTATTATCATAAGTGACTACCATTTTTTTTTTCTTTGCATTAATATCCGAAATGGTTACCAGTAGCACTTGGAAGATGACAGACACCAATCCCAGCTGCTGGAACTGCCTGATGAAGCCTCCATTAGACTCCAATAGAGCCAGCAGCAACTTCAGTCCATAGAAGGGCAGCGGGTCTTGGTCCAATAGAATCTGCTCATAGCTACAACAAACAACAGCAACTTCAGTCCATAGAAAGGCAGCAGGTCTTGGTCCAATAGAATCTGCTCATAGCTACAACAAACAACAGCAACTTCAGTCCATAGAAAGGCAGCAGGTCTTGGTCCAATAGAATCTGCTCATAGCTACAACAAACAACAGCAACTTCAGTCCATAGAAAGGCAGCAGGTCTTGGTCCAATAGAATCTTCTCATAGCTACAACAAACAACAGCAACTTCAGTCCATAGAAAGGCAGTC
>VMBQ01001154.1:0-12001 GCA_007657795.1 Dreissena rostriformis | reverse complement strand
GGGGGGGGGGGGGGGATCTCCGTTTGTCTCATTGTTACCTGACTGGTCACAAGGTGCAGGAATATGTGGACCAGAGGGAGCGCGGACTTGAGCTGCTTGGCCTGCACATTGTTGGGATGCTTCCTGCCAGACACTGCATCCAGAGCACTCAGGATCTCAGTCATTATTTGCGGCACCACATCGCTGTTGTTATTAGAAAAAAATAACAAAATTTTTAAACCTTGCTCTGGGAAATCGGGTTTTAATGCTTGTGCGTTAAGTGTCGACCCTGATTATTCTGTGCAGTCTGCACAGGCTAATCAGGGATGACACTTTCAGAATAAACTGGATTTTTGTTAAGTGAAGACTTCCTTCAAACGAAAAATACCATAAAAACGGAAAGTGTGGACCCTGATTAGCCTGTGCAGACTACACAGGCTAATCTGGAACTAAACGTTATGCACATGCATTAAGCCAGGCTTTTTCAGAGCGCTGCTCAATTGTAAATTAAATAACTTTGAAATATGCTTAATTCTTTCTTTAAGAGAATTTCCTTACAAGTGGTGTGATTTTGAAACACCCAAGGGGAGGAAATTAACCTACAACCCTTACTGCAGTTACCAAAACTCACTTTAAAATAGAAAAATAAGTAAAATAAGAACTGTTTATTAAGTTATCTTTGCAATAAAACAGGTGACTTTAGCTGACAGGAGAAGAAAGAACACCATATGTTCAGAGTAATTTTGGAAAGAAAAATATTGGCAAAATTACAAATTTATTATTTGTACATATTATGCCTTTTAACATAACTGAGCTTCTTGTTAAACAGCAGTTCGCACAGGCTAATCAGGGAAGACACTTTACACCTATACTGGGTTTTTGTTTATAAGACTCTCTTACAAGAGTCAACTCTAACCTGATGTAGGCTATCAGCAGGTCTAGACACTGATTCAGGTACTCTATTTCCCCTGGGTCAGATTTCGTGTCCCGGGGCGTCTGGCGTCGACTGTCCCTCTCCAGGTACATCACCAGCCTAAAATACACATTTTATTGCCATGGTTACACGACTTACATAAATATCACAAAAAAAGGTTGCTGTGTTTAATAGACAAATATGCCCCAAATGGGAGCCTTGTCAGTACTGGTTGGAATATTTAAATAAGTCAAAGTCCAATAGAAGGTCAATTTATAAGGTCAAAATGAGGTTAGGTGGTGTGAGTGTGTTGAGTGTTCAAATATAACATCCATACAAGGCTCAAAGCTTTACAGCAAGCGGTATTGATGTTAGACGAAATCATTAAATGTGTCATCATGGGTTTGACAAGAAGTCCAAAAGTAGGTCAATATCAAGATGTCAAGTGATGTGGGAAGTGTTCATTGATAACATCCATGCAAGTATCAAAGCTTTGTAGGAAGAATTATTTATATTTGACAAAACATATCATTTTTGGCAATCCTCGGACGGACTAACAGACGGACGACATGCAAATGAGCGGAGAGACCAATTGCTATATGCCTCCCAGCATTTTGCTTTATGTACCTACTCTGGCGAATGGCAGAGTCAGCTAAAAGTCACATGATGCTGCTTGCACTAGGATGATGTCATATTACCTGAGTTGACAGCTGGTAAGGAGGATATCGTGATTGTTCCTGGCCAGCTCATGTATCACTATGAAGGCTTTGCCTCGGATCACTGTCGATGGGCTTTCCAGCAAGCGGAGAATCTTCTGGAGAAAGTCCTGCAATTGACATGCAACCTATGTGTACGTTGGTAGTGTTTAACCTATGTGTATGTGTACAGAGTAGTGTGCAACCTATATGTGTGTGTACAAAAAAGTGTGTCACCCATATGTTTGTGTAAAAAGTAGTCTATAACCTATGTTTATATGTACAAAGTAGTGTGTAACCAAGTAATGTGTAACCAAGTAATGTTTTACCTATATTTATGGGTACAAAGTAGTGTGTAACCCATGTGATTGTGTTAAAAGTAGTCTTTCACCAATGTGTATGTGTACAAAGTAGTGTGTTACCAAGTAATGTGTAACCTATATATATACCAAGTAGTGTGCAACCTACGTGTGTGATGTGGTGAGTAATCCTAGAAGTACTGTGTAACCAATGTATATGGAGAGGCGTGTAACCTAAATGAAAGAAGTGTTTAACCTATGCAAGAAGTAGAGTGTAACCTATGTGTAAGAACTAGCGTAATTACCATAGAACATGTAAAAATGATAACAATCGTACAAAGGTTGACAAATGCACGATTTTTTGCATTGATGATAACATCCTCTGGGATAAGCCGTGTTTTAACACACTGGGCAATACAGCAAACAAACACAGTTAAATGCCTTCATTTTGTTGACATTTGTGATGTCATTTTGGTATTTTCATGCTTCTGATTATGTTTACTGTAGTTCATTTTCAGACAAAAGAAGATTAGTTTATGTTCTTGGCATTAAAACACTAAACCCTTACAAAGGCTTGTGTTTCAGGTTTTCTAAGCATTGCTTAACAAATTTGTCCTACTACTTCAACAATGAGTACACATATTCTCTTTATCTTAATAAAGGAACTTATCATAACAACACAATAATACCCCAATTCAATAATTTATAGTAAATTTATTATATGGTGCATAATTTTTACCCAATATTTCTCCACTCACTCTGTGTTGGCATTCACAAAACTCCTTAGGGAAAACCTAGTGACATTTATCAAACTTCTTCTTCAAGTCTCTGGTTTTTAAATTTTTCATTCTTTTTACACAAGCATGTTTTTAACTAACAATTTTTGAATTATATTAAGTTTGCCCATATGATTATTTTGAGATTTGTGCATACTGGCCCTATACTAAGAGTTGTTACCTTGTCAGCGGTCAGCCTTGAGACAGACGTTCCAGAGAAGATGAGAGTAGCGAACATGGTGACTATGGACTGCTGTATGCGGGTGATGCCGAACGATAGGGCAGACAGGAGGGTGGACAGGCCCACTGTGTCAATCACCGACTGGAACACCGCAGGGTTGTGTTTGGTGATCCTCTGTAACGCCTGCAAAATACAAGAGTTTATAGTCAAACAACAATCTGCAGTTTTGATCACTTATTTTAACTTGTCATGCTCTGTAATAAACTGAAAATTTAACACATTTGAAACAAAACCTGTGCGGACAGGAAAAACATTGCGCATATACACAGTTAGATACATAGTTGTGATATACCAATATGTACTTACAGACAGTGACGTGATTCGCAGAGCATCGATCGTGGAATGTTTGAAGATGTACCATAGAGCCTGAGCCATCTCCACGGTTACCAGTTTTTGAGTCACCTGACCGGTCGTGGCGGCAACGTTCTCCACTATCTTGGCTGCGATGTGGTTGATTAATGAATCCTCCTTTAGAACAGCAATTGTGAAATTCAAATTAACAACTCGTTTTTTGTTATTTAAGAGCTTCGCTAATCAGGAACAAAACTTTCCGCCAAGATTGGATTTTTATTTGAAAGAGACTTCCTTTAAACAAAAAAATGTCATAAAAGCGGGCTTATCTGGGACAATACTCTTCATCCATGTTCATTTTTTTCCAAACTCATGTCATACATCTCCAAACACAAAAACTGGGAAAGATTATATTGACATTACATGAACCTCATTGTAGGAAAACAGGGCTTAATGCATGTGTGTAAAGTGTCATCCCAGATTAGCCTGTGCAATCTGCACAGGCTATTCAGGGATGACACTTTCAGCCTAAACTGAAATTGGATTAAGAAGAGACTTTAAGCACATGCATTAATTCCAGTTTCCCCAGAACGAAGCTCATATATAACCCTTTGCATGCTGGGAAATTTGTCGTCTGCTAAAATGTCGTCTGCTGTATTTCTAAAATTAGCATTTTCTTTGATTTTTTTTCTAAGACCACTATCAAAATAGCAAACAGTTTGGATCCTGATGAGACGCCACGTTCTGTGGTGTCTCATCTGGATCCAAACAGTTTGCAAAGGCCTTCACAATCCGGTTCCAGCCCCCAAAGGGTTAAAAGATTTTGAAAGTCAATCATACCCCATATTAGGTGCATGTAAAATAACTTTTCAATCATACCCCGTCTCTGCAGCTTCTGACAATGACAGCAAATGTCATGGACGGAATACTCCAGTTCTCAACAGGCTGTGACTTCTTCTCTTCCTAATAGAAAACAAAGATGAAAAAAACAAAACATGAATTAACTTTTTAACTCTTCAATACAGCAATATCTCAATCATTGCAATACACATATTGTGATTTTCAAGACAAAAATAGTTGTTGCTGTATATTTTAAGTTTACAATAGAAGTGAAATTAAAAATTTTGATTAAATTTAAATTTTNTTATTCAAAAGGAACTCCAAAATAAATGGAGATAAATTTTCATTCGTAATTATCCCTTATTCTCATAGTATTGGCCCACCTCATTGTATTGTGACTTTTACCAGTCCACTCGGAAAAACCCTAAAGAAGTGCAGAACGGTCAATGTTTTGCAATTTTTAAAACTTTTATTTTATTTACTGTATATTAATTAATATAAGACGATCATATTTATACGATTTCAGGTTTTGATTGGAAAGTTGGTCATGTTATATCCTGGGTGATGATGTGAATTTTAAATTATTTAAGACATAATTTTGTAGTTTGTCAATATTTAAGTAGTAGGTTTATAAAATAGTTCATTATCCGCTTATTTGCGAAAAAAATGGAACAATATTTACAGAACAATATGAGCAAGAGTTCGTTTTTCCATTATGAAACTATTTATAGAACAAGCACATGCTCATAGTTACAATCAATAGCAACAAATCAGAAGGGCCAATATGATGGGATTCTGTGTACAGGATATCCATAGCTACAGGGAGCTAAGTCTAGCCAGTATTTTGTCAAAACAATGCCGATTTTAATGCAATTTTTGTTGTTATGTCCTAGAACACATGTTAAACTTTAGATTTCCACATAAAACAGGTTTTTTTTTAATATTTTCACTTAAAATATTAGGATGCATTCATTAAGAGGGCCGATACCACGGGTTCACATGCTACCATCGCCATTTTGAGTTGTAGTTGTCGCTTTTATAAACGGTTGCATTCTACCAATTTTAAAAATTAAAAACGTACATGTTCGAGAGAGTTCGGGGATATTATCCTTTTCAATAATATGCCCATATATCAAGCTTTCATTAGGTTTTCGATCATTAAATTGCAATTTAATTTCCATTTTTATAACGTAACTCTTAAATCACGCGTAGCTTAAAATAACGTCGACCGCGTTTGTACGGATTTCTGCTGAGGAGGTCACATATATACTCATACCAAGTTTCAATGAAATCCGCCAAAGCACTTTCAAGATATGGCTCCGACACAAAAGTGCCGGACGGACGGAAAGACGGACGGACGGACGGACAGACGGAAGGACGGACGGAAGGACAACGCAAAAACAATATCCCTCCGCCCTTGGCGAGGGATAAAAAACAATATCCCTCCGCCTTTGGCGGGGGATAATAACTATGAAATATGCTTAATTCTTTCTTTAAGAGAATTTCCTTACAAGTGGTGTGATTTGGAAACACCCAAGGGGAGGAAATTAACCTACAACCCTTACTGCAGTTACCAAAACTCACTTTGAAATAGAAAAATAAGTAAAAAAAGAACTGTTTATTACGTTATCGGAGGATATCATGGTTGTTCCAATAAAACAGGTGACTTTAGCTGACAGGAGAAGAAAGAACACCATATGTTCAGAGTAATTTTGGAAAGAAAAAAATTGGCAAAATTACAAATTTATTATTTGTACATATTATGCCTTTTAACATAATTGAGCTTCTTGTTAAACAGCAGTCCGCACAGGCTAATCAGGGAAGACACTTTACACCTATACTGGATTTTTGTTTATAAGACTCTCTTACAAGAGTCAATTCTAACCTGATGTAGGCTATCAGCAGGTCTAGACACTGATTCAGGTACTCTATTTCCCCTGGGTCAGATTTCGTGTCCCGGGGGGTCTGGCGTCGACTGTCCCTCTCCAGGTACATCACCAGCCTAAAATACACATTTTATTGCCATGGTTACACGCTTTACATAAATATCACAAAAAAGGTTGCTGTGTTTAATAGACAAATATGCCCCAAATGGGAGCCTTGTCAGTACTGGTTGGAATATTTAAATAAGTCAAAGTCCAATCGAAGGTCAATTAATAAGGTCAAAATGAGGTTAGGTGGTGTGAGTGTGTTGAGTGTACAAATATAACATCCATACAAGGTTCAAAGCTTTACAGCAAGCGGTATTGATGTTAGACGAAATCCTCAAATGTGTCATTATGAGTTTGACAAGAAGTCCAAAAGTAGGTCAAAATCAAGATGTCAAGTGATGTGGGTGTGTTGAAAGTGTTCATTGATAACATCCATGCAAGTATCAAAGCTTTGTAGGAAGAATTATTTATATTTGACAAAACATATCATTTTTGGCAATCCTCGGACGGACTAACAGACGGACGACATGCAAATGAACGGAGAGGCCAATTGCTATATGCCTCCTAGCATTTTTCTTTATGTACCTATTTTGGCAAATGGCAGAGTAAGCTAAAATTCACATGGTGCTGCTTGCACTAGGATGAGGTCATATTACCTGAGTTGACAGCTGGTAAGGAGGATATAGGATGAGGTCATATTACCTGAGTTGACAGCTGGTAAGGAGGATATCGTGGTTGTTCCTGATATTACCTGAGTTGACAGCTGGTAAGGAGGATATCGTGGTTGTTCCTGATATTACCTGAGTTGACAGCTGGTAAGGAGGATATCGTGGTTGTTCCTGATATTACCTGAGTTGACAGCTGGTAAGGAGGATATCGTGGTTGTTCCTGATATTACCTGAGTTGACAGCTGGTAAGGAGGATATCGTGGTTGTTCCTGATATTACCTGAGTTGACAGCTGGTAAGGAGGATATCGTGGTTGTTCCTGATATTACCTGAGTTGACAGCTGGTAAGGAGGATATCGTGGTTGTTCCTGATATTACCTGAGTTGACAGCTGGTAAGGAGGATATCGTGGTTGTTCCTGATATTACCTGAGTTGACAGCTGGTAAGGAGGATATCGTGGTTGTTCCTGATATTACCTGAGTTGACAGCTGGTAAGGAGGATATCGTGGTTGTTCCTGATATTACCTGAGTTGACAGCTGGTAAGGAGGATATCGTGGTTGTTCCTGATATTACCTGAGTTGACAGCTGGTAAGGAGGATATCGTGGTTGTTCCTGATATTACCTGAGTTGACAGCTGGTAAGGAGGATATCGTGGTTGTTCCTGATATTACCTGAGTTGACAGCTGGTAAGGAGGATATCGTGGTTGTTCCTGATATTACCTGAGTTGACAGCTGGTAAGGAGGATATCGTGGTTGTTCCTGATATTACCTGAGTTGACAGCTGGTAAGGAGGATATCGTGGTTGTTCCTGATATTACCTGAGTTGACAGCTGGTAAGGAGGATATCGTGGTTGTTCCTGATATTACCTGAGTTGACAGCTGGTAAGGAGGATATCGTGGTTGTTCCTGATATTACCTGAGTTGACAGCTGGTAAGGAGGATATCGTGGTTGTTCCTGATATTACCTGAGTTGACAGCTGGTAAGGAGGATATCGTGGTTGTTCCTGATATTACCTGAGTTGACAGCTGGTAAGGAGGATATCGTGGTTGTTCCTGATATTACCTGAGTTGACAGCTGGTAAGGAGGATATCGTGGTTGTTCCTGATATTACCTGAGTTGACAGCTGGTAAGGAGGATATCGTGGTTGTTCCTGATATTACCTGAGTTGACAGCTGGTAAGGAGGATATCGTGGTTGTTCCTGATATTACCTGAGTTGACAGCTGGTAAGGAGGATATCGTGGTTGTTCCTGATATTACCTGAGTTGACAGCTGGTAAGGAGGATATCGTGGTTGTTCCTGATATTACCTGAGTTGACAGCTGGTAAGGAGGATATCGTGGTTGTTCCTGATATTACCTGAGTTGACAGCTGGTAAGGAGGATATCGTGGTTGTTCCTGATATTACCTGAGTTGACAGCTGGTAAGGAGGATATCGTGGTTGTTCCTGATATTACCTGAGTTGACAGCTGGTAAGGAGGATATCGTGGTTGTTCCTGATATTACCTGAGTTGACAGCTGGTAAGGAGGATATCGTGGTTGTTCCTGATATTACCTGAGTTGACAGCTGGTAAGGAGGATATCGTGGTTGTTCCTGATATTACCTGAGTTGACAGCTGGTAAGGAGGATATCGTGGTTGTTCCTGATATTACCTGAGTTGACAGCTGGTAAGGAGGATATCGTGGTTGTTCCTGATATTACCTGAGTTGACAGCTGGTAAGGAGGATATCGTGGTTGTTCCTGATATTACCTGAGTTGACAGCTGGTAAGGAGGATATCGTGGTTGTTCCTGATATTACCTGAGTTGACAGCTGGTAAGGAGGATATCGTGGTTGTTCCTGATATTACCTGAGTTGACAGCTGGTAAGGAGGATATCGTGGTTGTTCCTGATATTACCTGAGTTGACAGCTGGTAAGGAGGATATCGTGGTTGTTCCTGATATTACCTGAGTTGACAGCTGGTAAGGAGGATATCGTGGTTGTTCCTGATATTACCTGAGTTGACAGCTGGTAAGGAGGATATCGTGGTTGTTCCTGATATTACCTGAGTTGACAGCTGGTAAGGAGGATATCGTGGTTGTTCCTGATATTACCTGAGTTGACAGCTGGTAAGGAGGATATCGTGGTTGTTCCTGATATTACCTGAGTTGACAGCTGGTAAGGAGGATATCGTGGTTGTTCCTGATATTACCTGAGTTGACAGCTGGTAAGGAGGATATCGTGGTTGTTCCTGATATTACCTGAGTTGACAGCTGGTAAGGAGGATATCGTGGTTGTTCCTGATATTACCTGAGTTGACAGCTGGTAAGGAGGATATCGTGGTTGTTCCTGATATTACCTGAGTTGACAGCTGGTAAGGAGGATATCGTGGTTGTTCCTGATATTACCTGAGTTGACAGCTGGTAAGGAGGATATCGTGGTTGTTCCTGATATTACCTGAGTTGACAGCTGGTAAGGAGGATATCGTGGTTGTTCCTGATATTACCTGAGTTGACAGCNATGGGTGTACTGACCCTATACTAAGAGTTGTTACCTTGTCAGCGGTCAGCCTTGAGACAGACGTTCCAGAGAAGATGAGAGTAGCGAACATGGTGACTATGGACTGCTGTATGCATGTACTGACCCTATACTTAGAGTTGTTACCTTATCAGCTGTCAGCCTTGAGACGGACGTTCCAGAGAAGATAAGAGTAGCGAACATGGTGACTATGGACTGCTGTATGCGGGTGATGCCGAACGATAGGGCAGACAGGAGGGTGGACAGGCCCACTGTGTCAATCACCGACTGGAACACCGCAGGGTTGTGTTTGGTGATCCTCTGTAACGCCTGCAAAATACAAGAGTTTATAGTCAAACAACAATCTGCAGTTTTGATCACTTATTTTAACTTGTCATGCTCTGTAATAAACTGAAAATTTAACACATTTGAAACAAAACCTGTGCGGACAGGAAAAACATTGCGCATATACACAGTTAGATACATAGTTGTGATATACCAATATGTACTTACAGACAGTGACGTGATTCGCAGAGCATCGATCGTGGAATGTTTGAAGATGTACCATAGAGCCTGAGCCATCTCCACGGTTACCAGTTTTTGAGTCACCTGACCGGTCGTGGCGGCAACGTTCTCCACTATCTTGGCTGCGATGTGGTTGATTAATGAATCCTCCTTTAGAACAGCAATTGTGAAATTCAAATTAACAACTCGTTTTTTGTTATTTAAGAGCTTCGCTAATCAGGAACAAAACTTTCCGCCAAGATTGGATTTTTATTTGAAAGAGACTTCCTTTAAACAAAAAAATGTCATAAAAGCGGGCTTATCTGGGACAATACTCTTCATCCATGTTCATTTTTTTCCAAACTCATGTCATACATCTCCAAACACAAAAACTGGGAAAGATTATATTGACATTACATGAACCTCATTGTAGGAAAACAGGGCTTAATGCATGTGTGTAAAGTGTCATCCCAGATTAGCCTGTGCAATCTGCACAGGCTATTTAGGGATGACACTTTCTGCCTAAACTGAAATTGCATGAAGATGAGACTTTTAGCACATGCATTAATTCCAGTTTCCCCATAACGAAGCTCATATATAACCCTTTGCATGCTGGGAAATTTGTCGTCTGCTAAAATGTTGTCTGCTGTATTTCTAAAATTAGCATTTTCTTTGATTTTTTTCTAAGACCACTATCAGAATAGCAAACAGTGTGGATCCTGATGAGACGCCACGTTTTGTGGCGTCTCATCTGGATCCAAACTGTTTGCAAAGGCCTTCAAAATCCGGTTCCAGCGCTCAAAGGGTTAAAAGATTTTGAAAGTCAATCATACCCCGTATTAGTTGCATGTGAAATAACTTTTCAATCATACCCCGTCTCTGCAGCTTCTGACAATGACAGCAAATGTCATGGACGGAATACTCCAGTTCTCAACAGGCTGTGACTTCTTCTCTTCCTAATAGAAAACAAAGATGAAAAAAACAAAACATGAATTCACTTTTTAACTCTTCAATACAGCAATATCTCAATCATTGCAATACCCATATTATGATTTTCAAGACAAAAATAGTAATTGCTGTATATTTTAAGTTTACAATAGAAGTGAAATTAAAAATTTTGATTAAATTTAAATTTTATTTAAGATTTATTTATTACTTTTCATGACAAAAAAAAGGAAACAATGTAATTTATGCTCTGTATGTATTAGAAGCATTTTAATTAAATTACATTCAATTTCCAATAAAATAAAATGGATGTGACAATATACTGGTATAAGATTTTCATGAAAACAAGAGATGTGTTTGTCAGAAACACAATGCCCCCTACTGCGCCGCTTTGAAATAAAATTTCTATTTATCCTTTGGCAGGTATAGAAATAATCTCCCTTTAAAGCTTACTTCTTCCCTTGGATTGTGTTTTTTGACCTTTGACCTTGAAGGATGACCTTGACCTTTCACCACTAAATATGTGCAGCTCCATGAGATGCACATGCGTGACAAATATGAAATTGCTATGTTCAATATTGCAAAAGTTATAACCAAACTTTAACCAAGGTTAAAGTTTTGGACAGACAGACAGACGGACAGAATGACAGAAAGACAGGCCAAAAACAATACACCCCCTCTTCTTCAAAGAAAGGGGCATACAAAGGGAACAATGAAAGTGAAATTTAAGATTTTTTTCAATTAGTAGAATTTAGAGCATTTAAATTACTTTAATTAAGTTTTCACTGAACTTTCTATTTTGGGGAGTCCAATACAAATGAGCCCCACTCTAGGAAAACAGTGTTTACTGCATGTGTGTAAAGTGGCGTCCCAGATTAGCCTGTGCAGTATTTGCAGGCTTATCAGGGACAACACTTTCATTTTTATGGTAGTTTAGGCAGAGAGTGTTGTCCCTGATTAGCATGTGCAAACTGCACAGGCTAATCTGGGACAACACTTTACGCATATTCATCAAACCCTGATTTCCTGGCGTCTCAAATTGATTTACGGTACTGCACAACTCCTGAGTTGCAATTAGGTACACCAGTTCTCCTATGGCGTCATCAGGCCTTGTTTCAGGCGCGTGTTCTACACACGTTTAATTTACACAAACTAAATTTTGATTTAACTTCATATTTTAGGGAGTCCAATACATTCGAGCCTTGCTCTGGGAAAATGGTGTTTATTGCATGTTTCTTTCTTAGCGAAAATCCACTTTAGGCGGAAAGTGTTGTCCCTGATAAGCCTGTGCGGACTACACAGTCTAATCTGGGATAACACTTTACGCACATGCATTAAACCCCGATTTCCCAGAGCGAGGTTCATATTGATATACTGTAACACACAAATCACCTGAGTTGCAATCAGGTACACCAGCTCTCCTA
>VMBQ01001153.1:170130-191471 GCA_007657795.1 Dreissena rostriformis | reverse complement strand
AATGAATACACTTCATTTATTCCATTGGCTGAGTTGAGTATACCACCAGAACATTGGAAACATATCCGCGTCTTTGTAACACTGTTTTACTGCATGAAACAATTTTATCTCTAATGAAAAGGCTTAATAGATAGAACAGTTTTACACTCAATTCTCGACATCAATACAGTTTGTGCGTGCACCTTTTATTTTCAGAGGATTGCCAGGGCAAAAGCGTTTATACTTAAAGGCTATGTTCTCATATTTAGTACTTACTTCCATATTCCTGTCAACATGTTAACATGTAAAAGTATAAAGAGCAGTGGAAGCGAGGCCTCACTTTAATGCATTGCATTTCAACCCGCGAGGTATCGGGCCAATTCGCGGCCAGTGTGTGAATGTCAGAGTTTATATACAGGTCATCACCGGAGTTCGCGGCCAGTAAAAGTTATATAATAAAGACGCTATCCGTGAACTAGGTGACCTGGAATTTTCTTTAGACCAGAAATATGTTAAATAAAGATATTCAGCAATATAATTATGGTATGTCAATAATAGATTCTTAATGTGTTTTCAACAATACAATGATAAATATTATTTTTGATTAATTTTACATATAATGTATTAAGCATGAGCGCGATGATTCTCGATACTGTTAATAATCGAATCAAATAGCAATGCCCGACAAACCATTAAAACAGGTTTGTTCGAAGAACGCGCCTATAAATACGGATACTTCGCGTGTGGCCGGTTGACTCATATGTTTTAATTTCACTTCCATTCTTCTTTTGGTTTTCTGTTTTGTATCTATAGGTATATGACCAGCAATATGTAATAATGTAAAATAAGCCGCGAAAGCTCCGCGTAACATCCCGTACTGCATGTGATGCAGCTAAGAACTGCACAGAAAAAGACATTCGCTATCCTTGATCTAATTCATTGAACTATCAACGCCGACTATCTTTTTTAAAGATATTTCTTGTTATCAATATATTAAAATTTGACTCATATAAAAATCGTATAGTCTCACTTTAATTTGTTGTAAATTTGTTAAATTTAACAGCGAATATTGCCCATATAAAAAGTTGCAATATTTGATATTATTTTAATATTGATATTCTGTACACACTGGAGTACTTTAGAAGATTTGATGCATTTCACGTCTCCACATTAGTCCATATTAACGGACTCCCAGAGTCTTTGATAATTTTTGCTATGGCGGCTCTGGGAGTCCATATGCACCCCTTCATAAACATGGGTGCAGTTCAGCGCACGGAATCCGTGCGCTTCACTTAACAGAAGTCGTTCGAGACAAATTGAGGAAAATAATTAATAAACTTCATAAACATGTTAAGTTTACCTGAATGGCAACCTACAGACGTTATCCTGTGCATGCATCCTAAAAAACACGACGATGTTTCAACACACCATTCTCGTTGACATTTTTATGTTTTGAAATTTGAAACAGTGTATTTTGTGACAAATATTTTACATCTTCATCGACTTAGGCTACATCACATAACCCGATGTGCAAAATTTTGGTGTACTGCGACCTAAATGATAACGACACTTAAGTCGTCAACAAAATAACAGTTTCCAATATGGTGGATAGAGCGTACAAAAGAAAAACAAAGTAAAAATTTATTTCTTGCTTTAATGGTACCATTTGGATGAGTTTGTGGTTTAGACAGGTAAACTTTGATAAGTTCTAGCAGTTCAGTGTTCCCGACCCCTTGCATTGTTGATTAAATTTTGCACCCATGGACAAGAGACAGCGCATTGCCACTCTCAGCAACCCTTTGGGCTGTAAAGCTGAGAGTTGAATTATTGCAACTAGTCTTCACATTTCTTATTTGTATTGCAGCTAGTCTTATTTGTACTGTAATAATAATGCAGCAAGGTTTCATATTTGAAATTTCGTTTTACAGATGACTGGCAGAAAGAGGTGAAATATGTCAGGCGTTAGCATTGTGAGTGGTGATGGTGTTGACGATGATGGTGGCCCTTTTGATTTTTCCATGATGTTAGATCAAGGTGTCTCGTACCCAGCAGACATGGCGGGCCTGCCAACATCCACACCAAATCTAGCAAAACTGAAAAGACGCAGTAGAAAGTCCTGGTTTGACAGTCCAAATCAAATTAAATATGAAATAGCAGTTGAAAATCCACAAACATCTAAACCAGTCAGACGCAAGAGTGAAAATATGGAGGTCTTGACATTAACACACTTCACAGCACCTCCAAGACTGGGCTTTGGAACAATGAAATTGGGACAAGAAAAAATGTGTACCCTGATGCTCAGAAATCCACATGAGTATGAGCAGCATGTTAAAGTTGAGAAAGTGCCTGAGAAAAAACATTTTACTGTAAATTGTCGAGAAATGGTCGTTGGCGCGGAGGAATCTTTTCCACTGGAAATAACATGGTCCCCAAAGGAATCAGGTGGTGTGCGGGAGATGCTTCTTCTTCATATCGACAGTAGCTACAGATTGCAGGCATATGTGTTTGGCACAGTCACAGAACCACCCAAGAAGAAGAAAACAGTATGCTATTTCCTTACTAATAGAATTCAGTATTACAGTATTAATAATTGCATGGGGAACCGGTACATTCACCGTTAAATGGCAGTTTTTAATTATTTACTTCATTAATTAATTAAAATAAAATATGAGTACCTAATTAACGGTAACCTAGGCCTTTTTCTGACTTTTTGGGGAAAAGTGTAAAACGCTTAATAGAAATACTTAGGAATTTTAAATCGGGTAAATAAATACTTTTGGCAGGATTTAGATACAACTGTATTCTTATCCAAGAAATGAAGAAGAAGGCCTGTAAGTTATAAAATGTGTAACAGTTGTAAACAGAAACCTTAATAAAAACTATTCAACTCATGTCATAATTTGAAAATGTTTTAATTATTATGTAATCTATAATTTTTTTTCCAGAAACGTGTTGGTTTACTTGCATCTAAGGTTGCCAAGCCATTTTCTGTCATTCACACAGCCAGCTTGGCAAATATAGATAAGCAGTACAGTCCAGAGAAGAAGATTACAAAACAAACATACCGCCCTGGGAAAATGACAACTAAAGCAACTACCGCAATAAATCATGCAGTCAACAGCAATACTATGCAACTCAAAGGTGTATCTTGGGAGCCAGTAGTACAAACTGTATCTGTTATGAAAGAGATCGAAAAGGTGGTGAAAAGGCAGTCTGAAGAAAAGTTGACAAGTTCCATTGTTTTAAAAGAAGCTTCAATTCCTCGCAAGAAGATGAGAAGATCAAACACATATTCCAATGTTTCTGGTATTGGTCTGGTTGTGCCCATCATACACAATGAGGAGGTCACTGGTCACAAGGACACAAGTCTGCTGAACCTTGGTGAATGTGATATAAGTGGCCTGAATGTGTTGGAAACATCCGATAACAATGCACAACACTGTAATGTCAATGCACTTCCAAGTTTTATGGAAGTGAAGCGGGAACTAGATACAGAACCAAGTTTTATGAAGAATTTTTATATGAAAGCTGGGCCAAAAGCGAGTGTCACACAGAATGAGCAGCCTAGCTTTTTTGAGGATGATGGATGTTCAAATCATCTGGAACCCAGTTTTTTAAGGCCTTGTCATAAAGCACTGAAAAATGTTAAACTGGAAGACAGTTTTCAGGACAGCTTAGATAACAATGAAGATCAGGAGAACATAAAACCTGAAGAGCCAAGTTTCCTCCAGTCCCAAGAGAAACGTAGATCATTGAGAAGAAGTGGAAGGCTTGATAAGCCTGCAGAGTTGAATGTTCTTCGTAGCATCAAGAAAAATCACTTGGAAGGAGGGAAAAATAAAAAACGTCACTCGTCAGATGGGAATTCTGTTCTCAAGCAGTTAAAGAACTTGAAGACTTTTATTCACGAAAAAAGTTTGGAAATTGAAGGAGATTGTGCTGACCTTAGTATAGAGAGGTCAGAAACATTTGCTACACAGACAAAGTCACCAAGATTCTCTATGGCTGCTACTGGTGATATTCGTAGAGGAACTTTTGTAACAGATCCTGCAAAAATAAAGTTATTAGAAGTTCAAAAACCATCGGAAGCTAGCCCCAGGAGAACCACATTCACTGTTCTCAAAACTGGTGAACAAAATGTGAAAAGAACAGCTAGTACAATTCACCCGGGAACATTAAATGAAGAAGAAGAAGCTATGGCCAACATTGGTGCTATTGAAAGAGCTTTAAAAGCTAACCAAAATGATGTTGTTCAGGACAAACAAAATGAGAAGCCTCAACTTGAGAGGATGTATTCTGCAGATAGCTTAGAGAACAATTCTCTGGAAGAGAAGTTTGGTTCCCCAACCGAAATAGTGACAGAGCCAACTGAAAACTATTCACGTCGTGCCACACTTACTGTAACAAAGTCACATCCATCAGAAGCATTGGTTCAACATCATGCACAGATATCGGGTGCAGTGACATCTCTTTTCGGGGCCACTAAGAAAAAGCCAATTGAATGCATTCAAGAAGAAGATGCAAGTCCAATGCAACAGTCTGCACAAAACAGCACATTTGAAGTGTCAGCAGAGAAAAGCGTCTTGCTGAAAGATGCTGATTTCCAGCCAACTCCAGATCGCCTGCCTACTAGTCCACTGCTGAACATTTCAAGACGATCAACACACGTTGTCCTGAAACCCCAAGTGGTCAACATTACTGGAAACAGTGGTATACAGCTCACACAGAATGCAGAAAATTTAAATTCGGACTATTCAATAATAAATGCAAGGAGGCAGTCAGAATTGGCTCGTACTCAAACTGAAAAAATACCATTAGTCGCAGAGTTCACTGAGAACATTGATGTATTTTCTCCTCCCAGTGCCAATACTAGACGAAGAACACTTTCTGCTAGAAGATCTTTGGGAAAGAAAGATGAATATGATGACAGTAAAGATTCCAATGCTTGTGAACAAGTCAGTGATGTCAATGGAACTGACTTTCCTGAGGGTGGTGTACTGAGTCGTGTACTGAGTCTGTTTTTTGTTCCTGTGGACAAAGACACTGCTGATGAGAAAGTGAAGAAACAAGTCCATAAAGCTGATCCCCAGCGATTTCTTAAGAAACGTAGCAATCCCTGCACACAGGAGGTAGACCAGAGGACAAAACGAGTTTGTAATGAGAAAACTGTTGTAGACACCAAGAGCAACATCACTTCTACAGTTGCACGAAGAAAACCAGCTGGTATGTGAAACTTTCTTCAATTTACTAAAGCAAAGTTAGGGTTTTGGATCGTGTGAAAAGTTTGAAATGATCATGATGATGCATATTTATTCAATTCGTTTTAATTTGAATTTGGTGATATTGGTGTTCACAGGCTCCCCATCCAAGCAGGATGCTCGTAAGCCAGTGAAGCCGAAAGCCAGTATTATGAAGGGCCTTGCTCAGTCCAAACTGATACTCGCCAAGAAGTCAAAATCAGGTACTGAAATAAGTCACTGATGAAAAATAAATTGAAAATTGAATGTTTTCAAATAGGTTTTTCTGAAGTATTGTATGCTTTTTCAGTTTGAGTTTTATCTTTCTGTTTGTCTGTCTGTCTGTTAGAAAAAATCTGGATCACGCCATAACTTAAAAAAAAATCTTGTGCTAGGTTGATAAATCTCAGATTGTGGATATGGTGCCACATTCAGATTATGCAGGTTATTTCATCATTTTTTGGACAATATTGTGATAGCTTTGGTTACAGCAATAATTAAAACTAAATCTGCATCCTGTCATGACTAAGAAGTACTAAACCTATGCTTATAGAGATGCTGTTCTTACTTTAACAATATATTATTAACCCGTTTGGGGACTGTTGTTTTGTCTGTTACAAAGCTCTTGTTTTATCTATGATACAGATGCATGACGTAGAACACATAATTTATTTATTCTCTTAAAATAATGACATTATCTTTACTATGTTCATTTTTTAGTTTAATCAATCACCTTAATGCTGAAAAAAGATGCCATGATTGTATTTCCAGTGATTCCAAAGCATCCACTAGCCTTTGCAGCTAAGAACATGTACTATGATGAGAGATGGATCGAGAAGCAGGAGAGGGGCTTCGTCAACTGGCTCAACTTTATACTCACTCCTGCAGAGGAAATTAAGGGGAGTGATGTCAAAGTGAAAGGTTTGTAATATATGTGATCATTTTAATATGCATATTTTTTGTTTACTGTTAAATCAAACTTACAATCTATCATTTTATTTACACATTTTGATTTTGTTAAATATCATGGTACAGGGTTCGACAAATCCACTCGCCCGCTCGTAATAACGAGTGGAAATCGGCTCCGGACAAGTGAATATTCCGGCAGCGCTCGTCCTGCAGGGCGAGTGGCATTTCTGGCCGAAAAGATTAAAATTTTAAGTTTTAACACATCTTTACCAAACAAAACAACGTTTTTAATCGGCAATAACAAATTAACCGGATGTTTATTATTCACACTGCGCTAAAATTAGTCCTAACAACCGGTGTCATGGTAAAACAATCCGCGCACCTGCATTTTCGAGTAAGAAATGTGAAAAATCGAGTGTTGAGTCAATGACACATCAATTTATTAGAGCGTAACAAATACGATGATAACCAATAAAAAATCACGATAAAACATATTAGTTACTGATTTATTGCATTTTTTCAATAAATTGCAGGGCAAGTACATATTTCAGTAGGGCAAGTGAAGATTCTTAGCTACTCGCCCTGCAGGGCAAGTTGCTGAAACAAAATTTGTCGACCCCTGTGGTAATATCAAACTATTTTGATGGCATGCATTTTTTTCATCAGTTGATGCCGGAAAGCTTTGCATTGATGTTGAAAAGGGTCGTGGACAGTTGGCTCCAACAAATGAAATCCTTTCTTTTCGAACCTACGCTGCCCATCGGAAGCTGAATCGACTGCGGAAGTCTGCATGCAAACTGTTCCAGAGTGATGCTGTCCGCCATGTGATCCACAAACTTGAGCGCGAGGTGGAGAGTGGAAGGCTACTGGTCAGGAAGGACAAGATGCTGCATGCAGACCTGGGGGCCAAACAAAGGGTCCTCGATATGCTGCTCTCCTACAACCCTCTGTGGCTTAGAATTGGACTGGAGGTGAGCTGATTTTCCTCTTTTTTTCAGATCGTTGTTTCTAAGTGATATTTCTATTTGATGAAAAAGTGGGATTAAATTGTAACATTTGTAAGAAGTAATCAATTCCGTGTCCAGATAAAAGTGATTTATATGTCAAATTTGAAAAAGAAAAAATTCTTTCACATCATTGCGTCTGTGCACTGGTCAAATCATGAGTCTCCACTATCTTGAACACCATGTTTCAGACAATCTATGGAGAAGTAGTCGTGCTACAGAGCAACACAGACGTCTACGGCCTATCACGGTTCATTATCACCAGGCTGCTGTGTAGCCCTGACATCGCCCAGGCATTTTCACATCCAACTGTGCCACATCTCTACAGAGATGGTACGTGGCTGAAGTCATTAAAAACATGTACAATGATGTAACACTACATTAAACATGATTACCTGTTGGATAATAGATAACAGATTAATGTTGAAAAGTCATCTGGGTCGCTGGTTCAATTTGAATTGAAACATAATTACAGCTAAGCATGAGCTCAATAAATATAGATTATAATTATAAAAATAAATTATTAGCACAATCAATTTAACATAACTAAGAATAGAAACTTTGATCTTTTTGAACATTACAAACAAACAATGTATACCTTTTTACAGATCATACAGGACCTGTATATTAAAAGATTTTACTGTTTTATACAGGGCTCAGCAAAAACTTTTTATTTCCACCAGTATATACTGGGGGACATATTGTTTTTGCCCTGTCTGTTGGTTGGTTTGCGCCAACATTAACATTTGCTATAACTTTTACAATATTGCGCATAGCTACTTGATATTTGGCATGCATGTCTATCTCATGGATCTGCACATTTTGAGTGGTGAATGGTCAAGGTCATCCTTCAAGGTCGCACAGGTCAAATACATGGGTCAAAATCGCTCATTTCATTCACATTCTTGCACTATTCATTATACCAACTTCATATTTGGCATGCATGTCTATCTCATGGATCTGCACGTTTTGAGTGGTGAATGGTCAAGGTCATCCTTCAAGGTCGCACAGGTCAAATACATGGGTCAAAATAGCTCATTTCATTCACACTTTATGATAATTCAAGAACGCTTATGCCTATGATCATGAAACTTCATAGGTAGATTGATCATGACTCGCAGATGTCCCCTATTGATTTCGAGGTCACTTGGTCAAAGGTCAAGGTCACGGTGACCCGAAATAGTAAAATAGTTTCCGGATGATAACTCAAGAACGCTTACGCCTAGGATCATGAAACTTCATAGGTACATTGATCATGACTCACAGATGACCCTTATTGACTTTCAGGTCACTAGGTCAAAGGTCACGGCGCGGTGACTCAGACACAGTAAAAATGGTTTCCGGATGATAAATCAAGGAAGCTTATGCCTAGGATCATGAAACTTTATAGGTACATTGATCATGACTCGCGGAAGACCCCTATTGATTTTTAGGTCACTAGGTCAAAGGTCAAGGTCACGGTGTCCAGGATACCTACTGGTGGGCATAGTGTTTCACAAACACATCTTGTTAATCTGCTTGTCCATTCTGACAAGTGCCATAAAAGTTACTTGTCCTGACCTTAAAATGTAACCAAGTATACTGTGAATCTTTTCAGTAGTTTTACAACATATATATAGAAAAGCATACCATGACTTGAAGAGTGTATTTTTATGCTGTCCTTTAATGTTTCAGTATAATTTAAACAAACCAATGATGCCCAATCTCTGATATTGTAAACTCTTAGTTTACTCTTCTTATAAATCCCATTAATGTTACTAATGCTATATAATATAAATAGAAGCATTAATAGTAAAACAAACAAATTATTGTGCATTACAAAACATTCATTTGTAAACAAACACAATATATTATGACAATGTGACAATAGAAGTTCTGAATGAGTGTCAACTGTTAACAATGTATACAAAAATCTTACTGAAATAAACTGCAACATTGTCAAATAAAGTATAAGGGAACTAACCGCAACAGAGTTGTGAATTGAACAATGCGATTTTATTCCCTTGTTAACATCACAGTCTACTGTGTATCTGAATACTTCGTGCTTTATCGTTTTGATTTCAACTTCAAGTTTTGTCAGTAAATACCATCCAAATTACTGGATTTTTCGCTAGTTTATAAGAGAAAAAGAAGAACTTCAATTTTTCACTAGTCCTGTCTGAATGGCAGGGTTATTTTTGACCTGTCAGACCTTATATGTTGGTGGTCACATATAATTGCATTACTGTTAATGTCAAGCCCTGTTATATCTCCGCAGGTTATGGTGAAGCCAGCGCCCAACACACACTGAAGAAGTTCCTCATGCTGGTGTACTTTCTGGATCAGGCCAAACAGCAACGGCTCATTGACCACAACCCTTGCCTCTTCTGTAAAGACTCGGAGTACAAGGTAACATGTGCATGCTATTGTTACTTCAGTTTGTAAGAGTAGGTTGTCCAAGTCCTCTGACAAGTAGGATTGAATTTAGCAGGGCCTAGTAGACAATGGCCACTATAAATATTGAAAGACAAAGGTTGGACAACCATGGCAAAATTACTAGTTTCTAACCCTGGATCAAATATAACACAGTGCTTAATAAGTGAAATAAAATAAATCACGCAGTTTATGATGCTATAATTTTTCAGGCTAGCAAGGACGTGTTGCTGCAGATCTCACGAGACTTCCTGTCCGGAGAGGGTGACATCACACGTCACCTCGGTTACCTTGGCTATAAAACAACATACACACAGACAGCCCTTGATGAGTTTGATTTTGCAGTGAAGAAGTTGGCTGTAGATCTGAGAGACGGTGTTAGACTTACGTATGTGTTTGTATACCTTGTAATACAATTCTTCCTTACCACGCCAAATAAATTTTTGTTTATTCTTAGAAATATTAGATTCAATGATTATCTAAAATACACAAAATTTTCTTACTTTTTAAATATTTTATTTTCTGATTTGCTCAGTTATTATATAAGTAAATTAAGATGCTAGCTTTCTTACTGTTTGTAATGTATCAATATAAGCACTCATATTCTTGTTTTTTGACAATCATATAAAATAACATTGAAACTTTGAATGAAACAGGGTGGTGCAGTATTGTCATTTTTCTCCCCAGCTGCAAATTATATTGTTGACAGTCGGATTTGATAACCATCTAAGTAAAATTTAGCAGAAGATATATAGTCAGATGCACCTGAATTTTAAACATGTGCAGGCGCGTGATGGAGATGCTGTGTGATAGGAGGGACCTCAGTGCCAGTCTACGTATGCCAGCAATCAGTAAACTGCAGAAGGTCCATAACATGAAGCTAGTGTTCAAGGTGCTCACAGACCAGCAGGTGGACACAGGTAGGACTTGAACTCATACTCTTAAAACAAATGTTAAAAGTTGCAAGACACTGTGTCATATGTGAAACCCGTCTTCCGTCCTCAAAGGTGAAGGTCAAACATAGTGGTCAAAAGTCAGATTTGGCCCTAAAACCGAATGAAGATAATTGTTTCAGCCATAACTGCTATATATTGATATATTTTAAAATAACTGCACAAATGGAAAGCATTATAAGATGACATGTCACATGTTACACACATCTCCCTACCTCAATGATGAAGGTCATACTTAGAGGTAAAAGGGCACAAAACGGTTGTCCAAACTGTGAATTTGTCATTCATTGTGCAATTAAAAAAGAATGTACAGCAAACCAGACAACCATCGAGAAGCGGCGTGTTGTGTGTGTCACCCGCCTCTCTACTTCAAAGGATACGGTCACACTTTAAGGCCAGAAGTAATATTTTGCTATTGAAGTGAATGTTTTTGATACAAGTGGAGTTTTGAGACAATTGTGAAATGTGGTGGCATCCATGCCCTATGTGCACATATCTTGTTTTAATGTCATATTGGTTTGATTAGACATTTCCCTGTAAAATGTTTGGTCAAAAGTCTTTCTGGCAGTGGAAACACATTGAAACACTTATTGCAGTATATCTGATCATTGCTGTTGTAATGTAATGTTGGCTTGTTTTTTCTAAATCTCCCCCATGTATACACACATCTGCCACCTCAGGGAAGGCCAGTCCCAACAACATCGTGGAGGGTCATCGTGAGCAGACCCTGCAGCTCCTGTGGCACATCATCCTGCACTACCAGGTCACCTTGCTGGTCAACATGGACCAGCTGAGGGAGGAAGTGAGACTCCTGGAACGCAGCCTGCACATCAAACACAGGCTCACTGCACTGGCCGCTCTCAAACCATGTATGTGGTTATCGGTCCTCGTTATTCAGTTAAAGAATTGGTGACTTTGTCCTGTTACCTAGTGGTCTGAAATTATTCTGTTAGATAATAGATTGTTACAAGCCTGTCCATACCTAAAAATAATAATATGGGGAAGCTAGTTTGATCCTTCACACTATGGAATAAGTAAATTCAGGTTTACAAAGTTTTAGTCTCCCCTATACAACTATTTGACCAAAGGGTATGGAAGGCTAGCTGCCTGTCCGTCACTCTGTCTATAAAAATTGGACCTTGGGATAACTAGTGACATAGTGTAAATACTTTGATGATACTTTATAACTGAGGTCATAAATCTAGTGAATGGCTTAAAGAAGCAAACTGTAATACTGCTGTTATAAATTTACATTGGATTTAATTTTGAAACGTTACACATGTACAGATAACAACCAATTTATATGTAATACACAATGGTTTATTGCTTAAGTTGTTACCAGTAGGGTACTCCTTCATTACATGCAATACTATAAAAGCCTTGTTTCTTTATATTCTTTGATTATTAACAGTTTTGTTAGTAATGAAGCACTATACAGTCTTGATTCTATTATGCAGTGGACAAAGAAAGTCGTCGTGATTCGATCATTGGAGACCTGCATACACAGGATACCAGATTGAACCTGTTACTGCAGTGGTGTAGGGCTGTCTGCGCGCACTTTGACATCAAGGTTTGAGGCCTAATCTTGGCCATTTATTATGCCCATTTTTAGCTCGGCTGTTTTCGTAGAAAACCCGAGGTATTGTCATAGCCAGCTCGTCGTCCGCCCTCCGCGTCGTGCTAAAACCTTAACATTGGCTCTAAATTCAAAGTGCTTCCACCTACAACTTTGAAACTTCATATGTAGATGCACCTTGGGTCACTAGGTCATTGTGACCAAATATTAAACTTTAACATAGGCTCTAAAATCAAAGTGCTTCCACCTACAACTTTGAAACTTCATATGTAGGTGCACCTTGATCAGTTCTACACGCCACATCCATTTTTGGGTCACTAGGTCAAAGGTCAAGGTCACTGTGACCTCTAATATATCTTTTTCCATTTTTTCATTTATATGTATTAAAAACTGCACCCACAGCCGAGCTTTGGCACCTGCTAGGCGGTGCTCTTGTTTAAGAAGTGGGGATATATTGCTTTGCACCCATTGGTTAGTCCGTAGACCATTTTGTTCCCAATATAAAAGATGGATGTATAGATGATGCAACAAATATGGAGGAGGGATAAATGTTTTACAAATGTTCATGTTTAAAGATTTGCCTTTTACACCAACTGTTTTCAGAAATGTTGACAGTATCAGTTAAAACTTTGATTAAGAGTTTAAGAGATCAATTTGGATAGTTGAAGGCAACTGAAGTTAATTTTCAGACGCTAAATTTAAAATTAATGGAAACATGTTATCGTCCTTGACTTGAGTATGACAGAATCAAATTTTAACATTTTATTTCTCCCATATTTGACTTAGCGCAATTTTCGTATGTCGTTTTAGGTTGAGAACTTCACTGTGTCTTTCTCTGACGGTCGTGCCCTGTGCCACATCGTGCACTACTACCACCCGGGCCTGCTGCCCCTGGGCTCCATCGCCCAGCAGACGACAGTATCCCACCTGGAGGAACTGGAGAGGAGGGGCTCCCAGGACTGCAGCCTTAATGACAGCACCAGCAGTGCCGCAGTGTTTGGAGGTACAGCAAGGCTGCTTTCTTGACATTTGTGAAATGGGCCGTGTTCTGGGAAAATGGGGCTAAATTCATGTGCGTAAAGTGTTGTCCACCGCTTTTTTGGTATTTTTCGTTTTAAGGAAGTCTCTTCTTAGCAAAAATCCACTTTAGGCTGAAAATGTCGTCCCTGATTAGCCTGTGCGGACTGCACAAGCTAATCTGGAAAGACACTTAACGCACATGCATTAAGCCCCGTTTTCCTGAGAGAAGCTCAAATAAACCATTTGCTACACATAAATAGAACTAAAGGCAAGTCTGCTTGGGTACGGCTCTGTTTCAAGAAACACCGTAAAATAGCCAAATTGAAACGAATCTCAACAATTTATGGTGAATTTGGCCAAGAGATATTTGAGAAAAAGGGAGCCTTATAGGGGCTTGATTGGTGTGGATTCCCTGCAGTCAGTCTCCATTTGTTCGAAATATTTCAAGACATATATATTTAATCTAAGATATCTGTCTTTTTTAAGACGCCTTTAAAAGCAGTGAAATAATGGATCATATATCAGTCATTATTTTCTAGACAGAAACTAGATTTATTGGGTTAATTCAGACATATTATTATTACTTAACATTTAAAAGGCAGCAACTTAACATTCTACGAATACAAAACAATCCTTCAAAAGCAATGTTCACTTTGTTTCGTTCCGTTGTTAATGTTATTTAATGGTTTGTGAATGTTTACTTACTTGAATTGATTTCTTCAGAAATGCAAGATCCTGAAGTCTTCGAAAAACTGATGAACAACGACAAAGAAAACTTCAAAGTGCTTTCAGAAAAAGTAAGTATAGAATACATCTTGATTTGTTCAAGTGATTATTATTTTGGACCTGGGTTGTATCAATTATTTTTAATCATATACAAGATTATGATGGTATCTTAATTTGAAGCACACAAGTAGAGAATTGTTGAGCAAGAGCTCTTGCCCTTAGGTGAAGGAGAAGGGAGCTGTGTGCCTATGATGCTGCACTGGTTTGAGATATCAGACGGGGCTTCATGAATGTGCGTAAAGTGATGTCCCAGATAAGCCTGTGCAGTCCGCACAGGCTTATCAGGGACGACACTTTCCGCTTTTATGGTATTTTTAGTTTTAAGTAAGTCTCTTCTTAAGGAAAGTCCTGTTAAGGCAGAAATTGTGGTCCCTGATTAGCCTGTGTGGCCTGCACAGGCTAATCTGGGATGACACTTTACGCAGATGCATTTTGCCCAGTCTTCCTAGAATAAGGCTAATTATACCCCCATTACCATTGGTAATGGGGGCTATATAGGAGTCACTTTGTCGGTCGGTCTGTCTGTCTGTCCCGAAAATGAGCTTGTCCGGGCCATAACTATGTCATCTATCAAGGGATTTTAAAATTATTTGGCACATATGTTCACCATCATTGGACGGTGTGTCGCGCGAAAGAATTACGTCAATATCTCCAAGGTCAAGGTCACACTTTGAGGTCAAAGGTCAAAAATGGCCATAAATGAGCTTGTCCGGGCCATAACTATGTCGTTCATCAAGGGATTTTGAAATCATTTGGCACATTTGTTCACCATCATTGGACGGTGTGTCGCGCGAAAGAATTACGTCAATATCTCAAAGGTCAAGGTCACACTTTGAGGTCAAAGGTAAAAAATGGCCATAAATGATAATGGCATAATAATTCTTGAAAATCACCATAAATTAGCTTCTCTTATTTTTTGAAGACAGCATTCAAATTATTCTGTGTCAATGTGGCGTATGGGGGTATACGTCACTTCTGTGACAAAGTTCTAGTTTGTTCTTGCCCTCAGGTGAAGGAGTTGGGTGGTGTGCCCATGATGCTGCACTGGTCAGACATGTCCAACACGATCCCAGACGAGAAGGTCGTGGTGACCTACCTGCTGTACCTGTGTGCTCGCCTGATGGACATCCGCCACGAGTCCCGGGCCGCAAGGCTCATACAGCATGCCTGGAGGGCGTACCGAATGAGGAAACTTGAACAGGAGCTTATGGTAATGAAACATTCGTGGGATGATGTGTTGAAGTTGTCTTTATGTTTTAATAAACATACTGCATTGTGAATTGGTCTTGAAAATATAAAAGAACGTTTAATAATTACTGGCAAATATTGATTTCATAATGTATTAATTAATGTGCAGGGGAAGACTAAAGCAGTGCTGTTGATGCAGCGTGCAGTGCGAGCATATTTACGATCTCGCCGCCAGGTCAGACAGAATTCAGCTGCCATGAGCATACAGAAGATGTGGAGGGGGTACAAGGGCAGAAAACTGGCCAAACAGCTGAGACTGGAACTGGCAATGCAGAAACAAATATCAGCTGTTACACTTCTCCAGGTAACAGTGTTTCATTGCATTGATTATCTTGAGATATTGACAATAAATAAAGAAAATTCCACAACAACACAGGATATATGTCAATTTTCAATGTAGGAAATATGATAAGATATTGACAGAAGTGTCAGTGGTATGAATATTTCTCTTTCTAGTTCTCATTGAGTACTGCTTGGTTCATACGACTAGAATTTCTATTTTGCCAATAAGTTGAAAATGTTGAGTTTTGAAGATTATTTCGAATTGGAACAGGAAGTTTCCATCCATCTGTGATTGTTTCTGAAATAAACTTGAGTACACCAAGGCTTATTGTTTCACAATTATACTGAGTACATTAAGCATAATATCTCTTAATTTCTCTAAAATTTTGCCATTTTAAAGAAAACAAACATGAAAACAAATGAATAAATGACTTCCAAGTTTATTGTTATAGGTGGCAATCAAACGGTACTTGTTCAGAAAACAGTTCCTGCAGATGAAAGCCTCCATAGAAAGTGTACAGGCTTGTTGCCGAGGCTATCTCTACAGGAAAGCAAGACGTTATTCAGCGACAACCATTCAGCGTGTATATCGTGGCTACAAGGCTCGCAAAGAGTTTTCTCGGAAAACAGCTGCCGTCGCCAAAATACAGGCCTTTGTCAGGGGCTTTCTGGTCCGCAAACATGTGAAGAAGAGCTCTAATGCAGCAAGAGAAATTCAATGCTGGTACAGAGCACAAAAGGCGATGGAAAAGGACAAACTGACTTTTCAAACTTTGAAACAATCCTCCATTGCAGTGCAGAGGTTTTGGAGGGGTTTGGTTGAGACAAGGAGGCTGAGGAAGAAGTTTCTTGAACAGGGAGCTGCGGCCATAAAGATCCAGGCTGGTATTAGGTGCAGGATCCAGAGATCCAAATATCTGAAGATTAAAGCAGCAGCCTTAGTGATACAGAGTCATGTTAGAAGCTGGAGAGTCCAGAAAGCCTACAGGGTTGTTCTAGCGCACAGTCATGCTGCAGCCCTGAGTATTCAGGCAGTGTTCAGGGGTCACATGGTCAGGAAGCAGCTTCAGTGTCAACACAGGGCAGCAACTGTCATCCAGGCGAGATTCAAGGCCTTTGCAGTGAGGAACAGGTTTCAGAAACTGGTAAATGCTGTCTGCAGTTGCCAACAGCTGTACAGGGCAAAATGCATGGGAACTGTTCAGAGACAAGAGTTTTTGAGACAGAAGCAAGCTGCTGTTATGATCCAATCACATTTCAGGAAGTGGAAATCCCAAAGGCATTTCGAAGCCTGTAAACATGCGGCAGTTCAACTGCAATCCTGGTTCCGGTGCCAGAGAGCTCGACATGCTTTCAAGAGATGTAGAACAGCTGCCATGGTAATCCAAGTATACTGGAGAGCAACCATCTCTGGTCGGAGGCAGTTTGAGTTGTTCCAGAAGCAGAAGAATGCTGCTATCCAAATACAGAGTGCTTACAGAGGGTCAGTGTGCAAAAGAAAATATTTATCAATCCGCTCTGCAACTGTAACAATCCAGGCCCACTGTCGAGGTTACTTGTATCAAAAGCGAAGACAGAACGCAGCTCTCACTATACAGCGCATCTACAGAGGGCATGCAGTGAGAAAAGTTGCGCGACATAGGCAAAGGGCAGCCG
This sequence comes from Dreissena rostriformis, assembly GCA_007657795.1. Classification (NCBI taxonomy): domain Eukaryota; kingdom Metazoa; phylum Mollusca; class Bivalvia; order Myida; family Dreissenidae; genus Dreissena; species Dreissena rostriformis. The sequence goes on along the minus strand of VMBQ01001153.1, from coordinate 174,409 downwards.
TTAAAATTCAAGCATATTTCAGGATGTATCTAGCTAGACAGATGTTTAATATGCTTAGAAAGGCAGCTTTACTTATTCAGTCTAGAGTGAGGGCCCAGAAAGCTATGAAAGCTCAACAAAAGACTTACACATCCCTAAAGAGTTCCTGTATTGTTATACAGAGGTTTTGGAGGAGTTCGGTCAAGACATGGACGCTGAGAAAGGAGTTTCTTGACCAGAAAAATGCTGCTATCACATTACAGAGCGCTTACAGAGGGTCAGTGTGCAGAAGAAAATATTTATCAATCCGCTCTGCAACTGTAACAATCCAGGCCCACTGTCGAGGTTACTTGTATCGAAAGCGAAGACAGAACGCAGCTCTCACTATTCAGCGCTTCTACAGAGGGCATGCAGTGAGAAAAGTTGCACAACAGAGGCAAATGGCAGCAGTGCAAATTCAAGCATATTACAGGATGTATCTAGCTAGACAGAAGTTTGGTATGTGTAGAAAGGCAGCTTTAATTATTCAGTCTAGATTGAGAGACCTTAAAGCGATGAGAGTTCAACAACAGACTTACACATCCCTAAAGAGGTCCTGTATTGTTATACAGAGGTTTTGGAGGGGTTTGGTCAAAACAAGGACACTGAGGAAGAAGTTTCTTGACCAGCGAGCTGCGGTGGTAAAGATCCAGGCTGGTATTAGGCGCAGGATCCAAAGATCCAAATATCTGAAGATGAAAGCAGCCGCCTTAGTGATACAGAGTCATGTTAGAAGCTGGAGGGTCCAGAAAGCATACAGGGTTGTTCTAGCGCACAGTCACGCTGCAGCCCTGATGATTCAGGCAGCGTTCAGGGGTCACATGGTCAGGAAGCAGCTTCAGTGTCAACACAGGGCAGCCACTGTCATCCAGGCAAGATTCAAGGCTTTTGCAGCGAGAAACAGGTTTCAGAAACTCAAAGCAGCCACTGTACTGTGCCAGCAAGCCTACAGAGCGAAACTTGCAGGCAAGCAACAAAGAAAATCCTATTTGAAAGTACGCTCTTCTGTCCTCTTTCTTCAATCACAGTTCAGGATGCTGAAGAGCAGAAGGCAGTTTAGCACTTGCAAGAAAGCTGCTGTGAAAATACAGTCGGTATTCAAAGGTCTGTTAGCTCGCCGGAAGTACAGGCAATATTGTGATGCAGCTCGTGTCTTGCAGAAACACTGGAGAGCAAGGGTGGCATGTGCCAAACTGTCCTCGGCATATCAGGCCCAACGACTGGCTGCCATCAGGCTACAAAGTGCTGTACGCAGACATTTCTGTAGGCAGAAGTACCTAAATTTGAGGTCGGCAGCAGTGAAAATTCAAGCCATGTGTCGTGGCTACTTGTTCAGAAAGCAGCGCTCAAATGCAGCTGTAACTATTCAGCGTTTGTATAGAGGTTACATCGCAAGAAAATGCTATCAACAAAAGAAGTTGGCGGCAAAGAAGATTCAGGCATACTACAGAAAGTATCAAGCTGTTAAGAATTTCAAAGCTTGCAAAGAAGCAGCCATCACAATTCAGAGCAAAGTGAGGGCACATTTGGCTATGAAAAGGCAAAGAGAACAGTACAAAGTTATGAAAAAATCTTGCATCAATTTACAAAGAAGATGGAGAGGGTATCTTATAACGAAAGAAATGAGGGGAAAGTTCCTACAGCAGAGGGCTGCTGCCGTACTAATACAATCTTATGCCAGGAAAATGATCCATAGGAGCCACTATCTTAAGTTAAGATCAGCTGCCATAATTATCCAGAGTCATATTCGAACATGCAGAGTTAGAAAAGCCTACAAAGTAGTGTTAGAGCATAGCCATTCTGCAGCAACTGCTATACAAGCAATATTCAGAGGTTATCGAGTGAGAAAACAGAAGGGCATTGACAATAATGCAGCAACAGTAATTCAGACACTCTTCAGAAAGTGGTATGCAAGAAATGCTTATCAGAACCTAAGGAAAGCAGTTATATTGTGCCAACGACGTGTCAGAGCTAAGCAACATGCAAATGTGCAAAGGAGACGTTTTATATTGATGAAGGCAGCAGCTGTTACAATTCAGGCAAAGTACAGGATGATCAAACAAAGGAATAAATATCTCGAAGACAGAAAAGCTGCCATTACAATTCAGGCTTGGTTTAGGGGACATGTTGCAAGGAGCCAATACCAAAGACAGCGACATGCTGCTTGCATCCTACAAAGACACTGGAGGGCAGAGCTTGTCTGTCGAGCCCAGGTGTTGCAGTACCACAGACTGCGAGATGCTGTGATAGCTCTACAGGCCAAGCATAGAGGAAACCTAGCTAGACGTAACACCGCTAGAATCCGTGCTGCACTGAAGATCCAGGCGTTTATTAGAATGGTTCTTGTCAGATCAGACTACAGGAAAATCAGGTCTGCAGCTGTACGGATACAGGGCCAGATTAGGATGTACCGTGCTCGGAAGGTACTGGAAGGTTTGAGAGAGACAAGGCTACGGGAGAAGGAGGTGTACCTGACCAGGGTTGCCGTGGTTACCAGGGCTCACCTTGCTGCTGCCCTCATCCAACGCTGTTACAGAAAACATTGTATGATGACTTTAGCCAAGGAAAGGCTTCATAGTATCATCATTATTCAGGTAAAACTCTTATAATTCACAAGTCTGAGCAAAAGTTATAGGGAATTGTTCACAGAGAGTGGAAATGACAGTTTTCCAATTTTTTGGCACTAATTCAAAAAATAAAAGAACACTGTACATCACGGAGCAAAATAATATAGATGATGTAGACTCATACTTAAACTACATTTTTATGCCCCCAACTGGCGGCATATAGTTTTCGCACTGTCCGTCGGTCGGTCAGTCTGTACGTCCGTCACCTGCTTAAATGTGCTACGTTTCATGAAAAAGACTGCCATAGAAACAAGTACAATGTATTCAACGCTTTGTTTTAGTAAGTATACCAAAAGGTTTTTTTCTACAGTTGACAAGAAGATACGTGCATTCCTGTTTTTTGCATGCAAAGAATTGACAGAAAAAAAACATCTACAAACTGCAGCAGATGACATATGTAACAAACAACAAAATTCAAATATTGAACACCAGTTATGCAGCAAACTAATAGTTTAATAAAATAAAGGCGATGCATATCTCAAAAACATTTACACAGTTATGCTTTTATGTAGTGACAAAGTTACAGTTGGGGGCATCCGTGTCGTGTGGACACATTTCTTGTTTTTTAGACATTTTATGATTTATAAATCACTTATTACACTTTTATTAATGTATTCCTCATTGCAGACATTTTATTTGCATGGTTTAATAATAATAGAAATAATATTGTAACAATTATTAATATTATTTATGTATTGTCCTAGGTGGTAATGAAAAGGTCATAGACCGGACGGACTAGTATGACTTGAAGGAATAAACAAACACCATATTGTTGATTGAAAAAGGGCATTTATTATAAAATGCCATAAAGTCGATAACAATAGAACAGATTCGTTCCAGAAAGTCATAATGGGTGGTAAAAACCGCCATACATACAAAACAGTGTATAAAATATATATACATATAAAAACAAAACATATTAGTAAATGTAAACATACAAGTTGTGTACAGAATGCCATAATGGACACAGAACAACTATGATTTGCATTAGGGATGGGACCGAATATTCGAATATTCTAAAATCGGCCGACTATTCGAATCCAAAATTCATATTCAAATATTCAATTTTTATTTTTTTATGCAAATAAATTTAAAAAAAATGTATATTTGTTTGTTCAGTGCAGACTTTTTTAGTGCATCCGTCTTTGTTTGCATAACAGCTGCCATCAATTAACAAGATGATAATTGGCATACCGGAGGGTATCATGAGAGGGGTAGTGTCTTTATTGATTTTATCTGGCAGTTTGCACGGGTGTTAATACACCGCGTTTAATCTATAGTCGAAGAAAATTGACGTATTATTCACAGTTGGGCGTCTAGCAATTAAGGCAGCCCAACTTTTGTTACATTCAAATGACCAATCAATTTAAGTCTTATATACATACATCTACTCAGAATGTAGTTGCTCAAATATTAACCAATTTCATTTGTTTTGTAATAATAATAAATTAATATAAGGTCGAGAGCGTTCATTCAAACTCGCCATATTTTCAAGATACGTCTACAATTTATATTCTAACAACTATTCAGTTAAAGAAATTCATAATGCCTCCCTCTCGTGTTTGGAATTTTTACGCGTTTTATAGCGATAAACTGTTTTTGTGTGTGCACACTGCATGTACATAATAATTACG
>VMBQ01001153.1:118293-169766 GCA_007657795.1 Dreissena rostriformis | reverse complement strand
CCCCCCCCCCCCCTGCCCTTTCCAAATCCTAGCTGGGGCACTGTTGGTTAACCCAAAATAACCCATTTTACTGCTTGCTACAAAGCACTGATATTTGCATGGATGTTGTCGATGAAAAATCTAAACTCACCGACATCATCTGACCTTATTTTCATCTCAATATTGACTTAGACTTATTCAGAAGGTCAACATTCTTGGTTAACTTAAATTGACTGTTCGATGAACATCAATACTACTTACAAAAAAAAGCTTTGATACTTTCATCCTTCACTCAGCACACTCATATCACCTGACCTCATTTTGACCTTTACATTGTGCTAATTTTTTACTAAGACTGATTCATATCCCTTTGCATGCTGGGAAATTTGTCGTCTGCTAAAATGTTGTCTGCTTAATTTCTAAAATTAGCATTTTCAATTTTTTTTCAAAGAATACTATCAGAATAGCAAACAGTTTGGATCCTGATGAGACGCCACGTTCTGTGGCGTCTCATCTGGATCCAAACTGTTTGCAAAGGCCTTCAAAATCCGGTTCCAGCGCTCAAAGGGATATGGGCCAATGACTTGATATTGACAAGGCCTCCATCGCAGGTATCAACATTTATTTAACGCAGCATGATGGTATTATTTGCAATTTGTAAATGAAACTTTTCTGTGGGCTTTGTGTAAGAGTTTCTGAGACAAATATGTAGAATTAAAAAAAGAAAACATTTCTTTTCTTAATGTATTACAAGTTTCCATCCTTTATTTAAAATAACCATGTACGTATTTCTCCATAGAACTGGATTAGAAGTCAACTGGAGCGTATCCGTTTCCTGCGCTCTGTAGAGCGATTGAGAAGGCTGCAGGCATGCATGCGTTCATGGTTGGCCAGGCGGGACTTGGCTGCACGCCTGATACAGAAGGCTGTGAAACGCTGGCTGGCAGAGGTTGGCAACAGCAGAAAAATGAAGGCGGTTATAAAGTTACAGGTAATAGAAGAGTTTTCATTTGCAAAGTTTGTAATTATCTAAAAAAACACTGATTTGTAATATAATCAGGCTTTTCTGCAGGATTTTATTAAGGCATAGACCCAAAGTTGGCATTGAGTTCACTTTTTTTCTTAATTTTATGTCACCAATATTACCGGTAATTCCTACATTACTTCAGAGCTAAAACTAGTGCACACAGATAATAATTGAAAATTCAGGCTCAGGGGTAACCTTTTTTGGAAATTTAGGCACAGGGGTGCCACTGCTTGAAGGCCATGGGGAAATTCCTGTATAATATAAAGAAATGCTAGTAATCGGGTATGTTACAAAGTGTTGTTTATGTGTTGTGTTTGCCTACTAGTACACTCCAGGTTTTTTTTTCCCCCTTTTTGGGAAGATAGCCCATGGCTTTGGAATTGGGAATGTTATCGGCATTTTCAAGAAATTGGGAAAATAAATTCAGTAACCTTCTTTGGTAGCACTTTAATACAACCATATATATTGATATAACTCTGTATAACAATTCAATTAAAAAATCAAAATCATATAAATCATTATTATGTACTTTGTTACATGTAATTGAAATAAAATTGTGATAAAATAATCCTTAGACACTACTTAATTTTTTTATTTATTTTTTTTTAAATTGGGAATTTTTTTCCAAATTTTGGGGAAAAAGTATACCTTTTGCCATTGGGAACATAGCCGTTATTCGGCTTTAAAATGGGGCCAAAAAAAAAACCTGCACTCATATGCATAACTTTAAAGTTGTATAATATATAAACCTGTGATTGTTTCAATCCACCAATATCACTTAACCTTTACTTTAATCTTGACCTTTATATGTAAAAAAAACTATCTAGTATCTTGACAATGTGCCTGTAACTGACACAATCAGTTCTGCATTTCTCCATGCATTTGAGCCCCAATCTGGCAAAACAGGGCTGAATGCTTGTGCGTAAAGTGTAGTACGCACAGGCTAATCAGGGATGACACTTTCCGCATTTATGGGTTTTTTTTATGCCCCCGGTAGGGTGGCATAAAGTGATCCCACTGTCCGTCTGTCTGTCCGTCTGTTCTTCTGAAATTCCTTCACACTTGCGTTTAGGTTTCGAAAATTAGTCATAACTTTTGCAATATTGATCATAGCAACTTGATATTTGGCATGCATGTGTATCTCATAGAGCTGCACATTTTGAGTGGTGAAAGGTCAAGGTCATCCTTCAAGGTCAAAGGTAAAAAAAAAATCAAAGCGGCGCAGTAGGGGGCATTGTGTTTCTTACAAACACATCTCTTATTTGTTTAAAGTAAGTCTCCTCTTAGCGAAAATCCAGTCTAAGCGTTAAGTTTTGTCCCTGATAAGCCTGTGCGGACTGAACAGGCTTATCTGGGACAACACTTTATGCATAGGAATTTACTCCTTATTTTTATATCTGCAGTCACTGTGGCGAGGTCACTGTGTGCGGCGGGATTCAACCAGCAAGAAGGTGGCTCTAGTGCGGGCCCGTGTACGGGTTGCCACGGCAGCGGCCACAGAGGAGAAGAAGCTGGCCAACCGGACCACATCAGCGCTGGACTTCCTGCTCAGATACAAACAGCTCTCACATGTGCAGCAGGCTCTCATGGACCTTGGTACGTAGGCACGACCTGGGGAAACTAACAAGATAATGTTCATATCGGTTTGGTTTGTGTGATATACATGATTTGTTTGTTTTTTCAGTATGGTTATGTATTTTGGTTAACAAAATGATCCAAACTGTGGCGAATCACTTTGTGGTAAAAAAGTGCGTGTAATATTTGGCATTATTAACAATTTAAACCCAACGATAAAGTTCTGATTTGTGCTGAAAATACTTAGAGTATTTTCATGACGACTGGCATGAGTAACTTGTACAGTGTGGTATTGTATTTCAGATGTTGCCACGCGGTTGTCATGGATGTGCTGTGAGAGGATTGTGGCCACCAATGCCATCTCTGTGCTATACCGTCTGCTACAGGGCTGCAACCGTAGTGTGGCCCACATGGACCTCATCAAGTACACTATCAGTGTACTCCTCAACCTGGCAAAGGTAACAAACAACTATACTACACATAAAATGTTTCATTATTCCACTTATAAATAAGTATATTAATTGCCAGAAATTTGAGGAAAAACTGTTTATTTACAACATTCTTTAGTATTGGACAAGTATGCTTTATTCTGAACGGACAGAATGGCAATCATACGCCATAGCATTGGTTTGAGGTAATCATTTTGTTTTGTCCTAATAGATGGTGTAGAATGAGCTCATCCCAAACATAACTTTGTTTGAAAAAAATCAAAACATGTGAATTGTTTCCTTATGACCACAGTCACTGTTGGTTCAAATATTTATATTTAAATGTTGTGTATCAAAAATGTGTGTACTAGTATATTTTTTGCTTTTCATAAATCCTTTAGATCATGTGCGGTGTGTGTGTTGTTTCAGTATGAGAAGACTCGTGGCAGTGTGTACGGAGAGGAGGGCGGGCTGGGGGTGCTTGTGGAGCTCATGAGCATCTACAGAGAGAAGGTGGCCATCTTCACCAAGCTGTGTACCCTGCTGGGCATCCTCAGTCTCGACACAACCTGCAAGCAAGTAAGTGTGCTTAGTGTGTAAAGTGTTTTCCCAGATTAGCCTGTGCAGTTCACACAGGCTAATCAGGGACAACACTTTCCGCGTGTATGGAATTTGTTTAAAGAAAGTCTCTTCTAAGTGAAAATCAGGTTTTTGCAGAAAGTGTTATCCCTGATTAACCTGTGCGAACTGCACAGGCTAATCTGGGAAGACACTTTACGCACATGAATTAAGCCCAGTTTTCCCAGAACGAGGCTGGTATATAGAGTGTATCCTGTAGGGTTCAGTGAAATAGCAGGGCGCTGTATCTTGCTCAGTTTTGACACACCCACCCACTGGCTGGTAGAAAAGTTGTGCAAGTTTGAGAAAGTTAATGGCAAATTCTCTTTGTTTCATTCTCAACAATTTACAAAAAGTATTGGTATAATATAATAAAGGCTATAATAAAGATCACTTACGAAAAAGTATAAATTACAGAAATTTGAGTTAACATGCTTTAATCCTGTGGTTTTGTAACTAGTATGTGAATTTAGATCAGGAATGGCTGAAGTACATGTCTGAGGAAGTTCTTATACCCCCGCAGGTAGTGGGTGTATTCGCGTTAATGTTTATTAGTTTGACAGTCGGTCGCTTAGTCCGCAGAAGATGTGAAAATTTTCCACATTTTTTAAGCAGTTAAATTGAACTTGAAATATATTTTCACCATCAAGTGTTTATTTTCTTCCCCAGGATTTAACACAATTTTTGCCCATAAACATAGCTGACAAAGCTGTGTAGGTATATAAGTCATGTTTGTGACAAATCTCTAGATGTTAATTTAAGAGTAAAAAAAATAATTAGACAGTCAAAATAATTATGTCCGTTTTATGTATATTATGAGTTTTGATAATATTTTGTCAATAATTATATTTTTAATTCCTTTATTCTAGGCTATAATGGAGGACAAGAAATTTGTTGAGAAGTTACGAAGCATCCAGGCCCTAACGGCTCGTAAACACAAGCTGGAAGAGACTCAGAGGTTGACGAAGGCGCGCATTAACTCGACACTCAACTCAACGTTCATGGTCCGCTCTCCAGTCAAGAAGCAGAGAATCAAGCCCGACTGGTCCCTGCAAAAAGACAAAATGCAAGATTTTGACAGTCCGCTAAAAGCTATCAACTTTGTGCTTGGGAATCTTGGTATTGAGACCAAATGTTGAACCTTTTCTAGATTTGATTTGTTCATATGGCTTTGTGGTGATTTTATTGCATACGTTTTGCAACTGACGTCATTACTTTTAATGGTAAATTAGGAATACATATATGTACACGCCATGTTCTTTATGTTCTACAGTAGGTAATCTGTTTGCAAATTTGCAAAAAAAAAAATAAAAAAAAATGGTTGTTCCCGATCTAATCTTGCAACTGCACGCTTTTACATGTATGTATTGTCTATACAAATTTTTCTTGTACTTTGTTCTGCTACTTTCTTTACACTTTTATGTGTCCTGCGTTTACTTCTTGTACATTCTTTGTGTATGAAATTATTTTTAGCCTAATCATGCATTTTTAAATGAACATTTGTATCTTCCTTACCAAAAGGTCAGTTTCTTTTGTACCATTATTTGGAGCATACAAAATCATAACTGCCTAGCATATTCCAGCTTTAAAAATATCTTATTGGAATTGTGTATGATTATTAAATTATGTAATCTTTAAATCTTACAATAAATTGTCAGAAAATTGTGTTTTGTGTTGTATGTTTTTAACATAAAATGATTGATTGTGTGTTTCCATGGGTTCCTGATTATAACTAGAGAATGCAGCATAACAAGACAATTTCTATTGATAAGTTTAGTTCATGATGTACTCATTATGATGGTGCTGCGGTGACATTCTCATAAGCGTTATTAACTTATTATAACACCATTACCTGATATTTGGGGGTAGGGTCTGTAGGAATCACAAAGTTTTGTCATTAAGTCTTTCGGTTTGTCTGAGCCAAACCTGTTTGGACTGCTACTTCCATATGCATTCAATGATTTGGCAATGACACACATTTTAGCTTAATTGAAACAGCTTATCATGATTTAGAACCACGTGGCTGCCTTTAAGGTCAAATATAATATTTTGAGGTCCAAGATCACATATTTTATTGTAAAAGTATGGCTTTTCGGCTGTATTTCTTGACCATGCATTGAAGGATTTGAAAAAGGTTCACCTTTATGACAAGAGGTTCTTGATTGCTTTGAGCTTTTATGAGTACATACGTACAGCGACCCTGAGGGTCAATAGCTGGGAGTTGGATTATTGCAACTATGTCAGGCGCAAGAAACACGTGGCTACCTTCAAAACTGAGGTCAAAATAGGGCTTATAACTTGACGGTGCATTGACAAAATAGGAAATAGCTTGGCACAAATGGTAACGTACAAATAAAGCTGTATGTGGGATTATTAATCAATGTTAGTGTTTAGAAACTTTTGTTAGCGAAGAACATCTATTCAGTAACATATGTTTAATGATAGGGTTTTGTTTACCAGTTTTAAGCACAGGTGGAAGTAACGTACCCTGGATAGTATATGGGCCCAGGAGCCCAATAAATTCAAATAAATATATAAAATAATGTTTAATGAGAGAGAAATTGACAAAGAGCCATTAAAAAAAATCCCCACCCTCTGATATTATAATATCATACATGTAGGGTGGGAATTTTTTTAATGGCTCTTTGTCAATTTTTCTCTCATTAATTTAAACAGGATTTTATATATTTATTTGAATATATTGGGCTTCTGTGCCCATATTCTATCCAGGGTACGTTACTTCCACCTGTGGTTTTAAGTACAAAACTGTCATATTTTGCTAGAAAAGAGCCAGAACTTTATGACAAAAAGACTGCATTAAAATAACCAGGTGAACATTTTGACGGACGGATTTGTGTCGTGTTCATTACTGGTTTGTAACCGAACGAGAATATTTGCAATTATAACGTCACATTTATTTGGTAAGCACATAAACATGTTTCACTTAAAAAAAAATGCCTTAAATGAGTTAATTTACCTCAAATTTACTACTGAATTTTCTTGTATTTCAAAAAACAATAGTCACTTGTGTGTGCTGCATTTAGTATTGTTAACGGTTACCAGACAACTCGCCCCAAAGCCAACTCGCCCCAGGACAAGTCGCCCCGAAAATCTGGACAAGTCGCCCCAAATATATTGGACAACTCGCCCCAANTTTTGTAACATAGTTTCTTGTAATTAAATATTGCAGCTAAACATATTATCATGGTGGTCTTTGTAGTTTTCAGGTAAAAGTACAAACATATTGTTTAAATTCCTATATAATTTTTGTTGGATTTCAACAATGACTTAATAAATTGTCGGGTGTAGCAATAGTTTATAGCGGTGTACATCACCCAAATAACGCAAAGATAACGGTCCAGTGACTTCTGACATTTATCTGAAAGGTTTTATGATCGTTATCAGGTCGTAAAACACATCTGTTATGTGTCACCGGATTAACGGACATTGGTTGATTACCCGATAATATGCAAGTATCCAACAATTTAGATTCATTATTTATGGGGAAACAATAGCTGCCTGACCTAAAAAATGTAAGACACAACAAATAATTATATTATAAGTTTACTAACCAGAATCACAGCCTATGTGTTGCCATCGCTCGCAGGCATCGCAAGAAACAGCACGTTGCCTCTGCCCAACTGTCTTTCCACAATGTATACAATTTGCCACTTCTGCCATTGCAGAAACACAAACACAAAACTAACTAACACTAGAAAATTATTGTATCCGACATCAAATAAGCACATATATGTTTGAACACATGGCAGATGCACTGAAACCCACACAACTATATAGCAATCGTATTCCAAGTCACAAATAGTATTGTCCGACACAAACAAAACACATACTTTGGGCTCATTCAGATACCCTCTTTATATATAGACAGCCCTTATAATTACTTTGCAAACAGCATTGTTGTCTGGTTAAGCGTGTTACCTTATTTATTCTTTAATCACGCCAAACTGTCATACCGTTTGTCTTATTAATAAATCTTTGACCAGACAATGAAAGCATGCCGGCTTAATTAATTTTCGTCAATTCACACGTTTTCAAAACATAACTAACACAAAGGCATTCCATTATTCTTTAATTAAACCAAACTATCATACAAAATGTCTCATTAAACAATCTTTGAACAGAAAATGAAAGCATGCCGTCAAAATAAACGTTTAACATTTCACACGTTTTCAAAACAAGACGGACTAAATGGGGCTTATTTTAATAAACACAATTATAAAAAAGCTAATAACAATTTATTACTAAAAGCAATCCGGTATGTAAACAATTATTGAATTACAAAGTTTTACAATATGAAATGAAAAAAAAACATCATACAACTACATTTCCTAAAAACAATAATCACGAATATTAATACATTAAACTTAACAAATTTTATATGAACAAAATTTCTATAATACTATATATAAGAAACAAAATTGGGGCGAGTTGTCTTTCGATTGGGGCGAGTTGTCCAACATATTTGGGGCGACTTGTCCAGATTTTCGGGGCGACTTGTCCTGGGGCGAGTTGGCTTTGGGGCGAGTTGTCTGGCTCCCTTGTTAACATACACTAATTACGGTTGCAATTTGATGTTACATGTAGTTGTTTATGTTTCGGAATGTAGGAACTTTTCGGATGTTTTAAATTCAAATATACATGTTTCAACTTCGTCCTGTCACGAAGCTATAACTATTTTGTAGTGATCTCAGGGTTCCCTCTGGGCTTCAAAAAGTTGTCGCCACTTACTTTCGCCAAATTCCAAAAGTTGTCGCCAAACAAGGGACACATTGATCCAGGGACGTATAATCTGATTGATCAAAGACGATAATCTTTTAATAATACAAACTAATCATTTTACAGTATGTGTAATAATTTGATTTAATAAAGGCACATTAAATAAGTTCAATTATTAACAGCACATTTAAATACTTTATTTAATATCAGCACATTTAATAAGTAATTGTTGTTCTTGTTGATGGACACCTCCTTGGCAGCCTGCATATGTTGCCAGGTTTAGGTCCAGAAAGGCCGAAAACCAAAAAGGCCGCATACCAAAAAGGCCGAATACCAAAAAGGCCTTACCAAAAAATACCTGTTGCCGCAGTTTGGATGCTTCAGCAGCTTTCTGGTGATCTGAAAATTCAAAAAAGGAAATTATTAAATAGTAATATAATAGACTACGAATAGAATAATGTTAACATCAATGTAACAGTATGCTGCATAAATGTTTCAGAATTATTTATTTAAACATAGAATTATACAGATGTACATCTTGTTGATTTTTCGGGTTCAATAAAATGAATGTTTTTCACACCTATTTCTTGACAGAAAGGCCTAGGATAATTGCCACCATCCATTCTTGTTGTCTGAAATAACACAAAACATATTTTTACAACCATCAACAACAAACCAACACATTCTTTATATGTCAGAATTTTAACATATCCGAAATATAGTACTTCGAGTGAATGGCATACTTTTCATTTCAGAAATCGTTGATATCTTAATTAAAATATATCCTTGCCAGAACATATTAATCATGAAACTAAACAGAAATTCTCACAAATGCCTGTTGAAACAAGTTTTCATGTGTTTGTGCGGAGAAATTATAAAATGTGGATAAATGCTTTTACCGTGGTATTGATTAAAGAATAGCAGAGAATATTATGTCACATTTATTTAGCACCAATCAATGTAAAATGTTTAATTATTGCCTTTACTCACACCGATTGCGCTAACAACAATTGATTCTTACCTTTTTGATTGTCATTGTTGTCAACCTAACACCACTGCCTTTAATCTGCTTCGTTTACTGTGACAAACACTTCACACTTAAGTGCAAATTCATTATATTTCAAGGTTGTCTTATCTCTGAAGCAATAAAACTGGCGACCAATTCAGAATTAACTTGTAACAACACCCCTTATAGTCGCAATTATCACCATAACATGCTTCTCTGTGGCAGTAGGATGCTCCATTTATTTCAGCAGACAGTATCGCTTACGTCATGGAAATCTATAGAATCACGACTGCCGAAAACCGGCTGGTAAACAGAGCGTTTTATGTCATTTAAGGAAATATTACGCAGAAAAAATGTGGATTTTTTGCAAATTGGCCATTTGAGAAAAACTGGCACCAGATTTTTTAATTTGGAGCCATTTGCGACAATGGCGATCGACAGCGGGAACCTTAGAAATCCATTCACTCATGCACAATCTTTACCACTTTTTGAAAGAATAAGAGAACTACAGTATTTATGAATTGATTGAACTGTAGTGTATTAATGTAAAATCTTTCTTTACCACGTTTGAAAGATTATGAGAACTATAGTATTTAAGAATTGCTCCCATCACCACAAGACTCTTGGGGAAGGAACTGTGATTTTTAATTTTACTGTTAAGAATGTACTCTGTCTACCCCTACATAAACTTTGTCCAAACATTTTGATAGATGACCCATGCCAGCTGCTGTTTTTTGTGCATGCACTTAACATGGTTAACATTATCATAGAAATCTATTTAATGGGGACTTGCATCAATCGTTGTAAGCATCCCTGTAGTTGGTAGACACATGAAGCTGAAATTTGGCTTACAAGAATGTTACTTTATAACAGTGCTGTAATTTACAGATTTGCTTGTCAGATTTTATTAATTAGGTAACTAAAAAGACCATGATTCAACAAGAGATGTGTTTGTCAGAAACACAATGCCCCCTACTGCGCTGCTTTGATTTTTTTATTTATTTTTACCTTTGACCTTGAAGGATGACCTTGACCTTTCACCACTCAAAATGTGCAGCTTCATGAGATACACATGCATGCCAAATATCAAGTTGCTATCTTCAATATTGCAAAAGTTATGACCAACGTTAAAGTTTTCGGACGGACAGACAGACGGACTGACGGACAGTTCAACTGCAATATGCCACCCTACCGGGGGCATAAAAACAGTCAACACTATCATAATTATATTCACTTCAAACAAATCTTTTAGTAAACAATACTTTGTGGCGTGGTATGTATAGTCACATGCTATCATTCACGGATACTATTAGCTAAGTGAGGTTATACACAGGAATATCTGGACATCAATATATAATAGATATATTGTTAGGTTGTCTGATGTTTCTCAATGTTCGGACACTGTCTTTTGTTGTGATGAACAACTTTCCACCATTGTTGTGATCCTAGGGCCATAGGGCTGATGAGACCTTATGGGCAATATTATAAAAAGTAGCTCCATAATGGCAACTTAAGTCATACTAGAAGTGCTTATGAGGGAATAGAAAATAAACGTTTTCTCTTGTTTATGTCTGCAGGTTACACTTTTGATAATCAATATGAGTGAATCCAAAAGAAAGAGACCAAAGTCCTACTACAAAAAGTGTGCTGGGGGAGGCAAAAAGTTCAAGGCTGTCAATGATTTGGATGCTGGCATGAAAGGCTTCCTGGTCACCTGCAACAAGTATGAGCGGGAGACGGTGAGGGAGATGTACAACATCCTCAATGAGTATGCAGACACCCTGTATGGACCAGAGGTGGGTGGTGGGCTTTGAATCGTTTATTATGATGCAGGGAGGGGATATCTAAGTCTGAAAAAAATACTTCAAGTAAGTGGAGCAAAATACCTTCACATTTCTCAAGTGTTTGAATTTATATTTACACTTTCACACTCAATGGTTGGCAGATTACAGGGTTATCCTAAAAAATTGTTATAGAAGTAGCATAAAATGTATGTGGAGTGACCTATTTCCACATTTCTAAAGCAATTAAATTCAAACTTCAAATAAGCACAAGCTCATCAGTGACAACACTTTACTTAATGGAATTTTTGGTTAAAAGAAAGTGTTGTTCCTGATAAGCCTTTGCTTTTTTTGCAGATTTCACAGGCTTATCTGTGGTAACACTTTAAACACATGCATTAAGCCCAGTTTTCCCAGAACTAGCTCAATTATCCAGGTGAGTAAAAACTAGTTCTGTGTTACAGACTGCCACATCCGACAAGACAGATGACTCTGATGACAGTGGAGAGGAAGAGGAGGACATTGAGAAAGCTCTGGCAAAGGAGAGGTCAGACATCCTGAAGCTGGCCAAGACAGAGAGACGATTTCAGAACACAAACACAAAGTTCAAGAACTTGATTTTCATCCGCACAACATTGGATCCATGTGGACTGGCGCATCACATCTTCACCGACATGATGACCACACGTACGCAGAAGGCCAGGTACGCGCAGAGAATGATTCCTGTGGATGTAGTTTGCAAGGCAAACATGAAAAACATTGAACCTGCATTGAAGACTGTTTTAACACCTCATTTTCAAACAGCATTCGGTGTCGGACTAAGGTACACATCTGTTTGTAAAATCAGGAACAATAACACAATTCAGAGAATGGCAATTTTGCCAATGATTGGTAGAGTAGTTAACGAGATGAATCCCCTTCATAGACTGTGTCATGATGATTCAGAACTCGTTGTGATTGTGGAAGTGATTAGAAATATCTGTTGCTTGAGTGTGGTGAAGGATTTCTTCACATTCAGAAAATACAATTTCCATGAAGTTGTCAAGACTGGAAAGTCAGAGCTGGAAGGCGACAGAGATCAGCCTGAAACTAGCGAAGAAAAATCTGATGTTATGAAGGAAAAATCAATTGATGATCTGAAGGTGCAAGAGGGTGGAACAGAAGATATACTAGATGAAAAACCTGAATCTGAGAATAACAAAGAGAACACTGAATCAGGCAATTTAGTTGATGTTAATGATACAACTGGTGATCCAGAGAGTCAACCAGATGTTGTGGGTATTGATCAGAAAGATGTTGAAAAGGATTGCCCTCCAATTGAACAGCAGCTGCTTGATGTTGACAGTGATCCTGCAGTTGTTACGACAGAATCGACCGAATCAGCAAATGCAGATAATAGTCAGACTGGAACATTGCCAGACGAGGCATCGCCCAGTAAAGAAGAAATCACTGTTGAAGGACAGTAGGCCACTTGACCATCTATTATTTGAAAAACTACACATTCTTATTCTGTCATTATTATTACTTGTGCATATTTTTTTTTATTAAGTCTGTTTTGATAAACAACTTGTTTCAAGTTTTTGCTGGGAGAATACAACACGAATAAATGGTTTTGTTTGAAAACATGTTGGTTGGTTGTTAAGGAAACATTGTTATCACAATAAGGATATAACCTACTCCTGGCAGGGGCTACCACCCCTATGGGTTGCGGCGTTCCAAAAATCCTTCCAGATCTGGAAGCATGATTGGTTTGATACTTCTTATTCAATAAAATTCAGTGGAATTTGTATCAAAATAATTATTTATATTATATATTAATGTTTACCATTAAATATCTGAACAAATATACAATAATGATTTATAAATTATAATCATATATTTTACATAATAACCAATATTATTTTGATAGACCATCATCACACTTTGCGCAGAGGTTCAAAATATTAATGAGGACACAAAGTTTTAAAGAGATAGTAACAGTCGTATTAAATAGGAATAAACTAACAATACACATATTATTTATTACCCGAACAAATAATTAGTTTTGTAAAAAGCCCTAAGTACGCACATCAGCTTCAAAAAACAAAATCCAGCTCAGATAGTGTGCTGCTGGGTCTATAAATCCCAGGATAGCTGGTTTGATCCCCGGCCCAGCCACATTAACCCTTTGAGCGCTGGAACCGGATTTTGAAGGCCTTTGCAAACAGTTTGGAGCCAGATGAGACGCCACAAACGTGGCGTCTCATCAGGATCCAAACTGTTTGCTATTCTGATAGTATTCTTTGAAAAAAAATCAAAGAAAATGCTAATTTTAGAAATTTAGCAGACAACATTTTAGCACACGACTAATTTCCCAGCATGCAAAGGGTTAATTGTATGGGGATTGGGAATGAAAACCTCTCTACAGCCATTCTCCCCCTACCTCTGATTCATGCATTGCAGTTGTCACTTACTGGGGTAAGTATGTGCACTTAGTACTACTGGTAAAGCAAATAACCCAGGTAAGTGTGAGTTTGTACCTGACCACCTAGATCTGATTGAAATACTGGTGAAAACTGAAAGAACCAATTGAAAAAAATAAATAAAAAAATCTGAACCGTTAGTTTATTCATTTAACGGTAAATATTAAGTCTAAATAAACAATTTGTAATCCTTATTATAACTTTTTTGTCACTTATCTACCTGTGCATAGAGAACAACATTATCATTGTTACTACTGATACACAATGCAAAAATCCCTATATCTTGTTTGAATTGCATTTTATCATGTTGGAACACAAAACATGTTTACATTATCAGCCAGTAACACGCATCTTCATTGTTAGTTTATGTTACAAAGACCTAAATGGTTAAATTCCTAAGAATAAGAACTCCAAATCATGGTTAACGGCTTAAAAACAATGTTGAATAGGTATTTACTTCTTAAATATTCTATAAACTGATATTCAATGTCCAGATATGTGCATAACAGAGATTTTCAAACATCATACAAACATGATTTACTTGTATTTATACTTTAATTATGAAGTGGTTCTACCAGCTGCAAATAATTAGATAATGATGAGTAGCTCTTCTCACTATTGGAAATATGATCATTACAATAACATGTCCTGGACTTTGATTATGGTTTAAATTTGCATTTTTCTCAGGTGTGTATAATGTTAACACTACCATACTATTAAAACCTTCATTGCTTTCCTTTTCCCATGGTTTTGTCTTAATCTTGTGATGTCAACGAGATAAAACTTAAAATATCTTATAATACTTATAAGTTATACACGATGGTGTATACAGAATACGTCAACAATATTTACAAGCTGGACGAGTGTATTTTCAAACTGAATATCAGTAATTTGGTTACTTGTTTTTCATCAGACAAATGCAGTACATTTATAATCAGATAGATTTCTGCAGGACATGTCCTGGACTGGCAGACCATGAACAACAACAAACCAGTTAGACATGTTCACATTTATTAATAACTGTTGGCAATCTCTAATAGTTTATAATTAAATAAAATACACATATACACATATATTAATCACAAACACTTCAACTTTGCTAAACCACAAATGTGAGGTGTTCTATAAGTACAGATGAATTTTAATATGATATTGTTTATGGGAAGCTGAATTATGTTTGTTATTAACCCTTGCCGTACTGCAACCGGATATACCCGGTCAGGCAATTGGTAACCCGGCTCACCAGTCAGTCAGGCTTCAGTGCTTCTTTTAAAATTATAGTATTAAAGAAAATCTTTTTGCTTTCTCAAAAAAGGTATTTCAATACCAGGTGCAAAGCCATTGTCCTTTATTCTGTATGTTTGTCAAGATTGGCATGACTGTTCTAGATGGGCCACAAGTATTTGTGTCGTGTTCTGAGAAAACTTGGCATAATGCTTGTATGTAAAGTGTCGTCCCAGATTAGCCTGTGCAGTTTGCACAGGCTAATCAGTGACGACACTTTCCGCTTTTATGACATTTTTTGTTTAAATGAAGTCTCTTCTTAGCAAAAATTCAATTTAGGCGCAAAGTGTCGTTCCTGATCAGCCTGCGGACAGCACAGGCTAATCTGGGACGACACTTTATGCACATGCATTATGCCCAGTTTTCTCAGAACACGACACATTTGATCAGTCGATTGACTGATTTGCCCCCCCCCCCCAAAAAAAAATTGGAACGTGTGAGGGAAATAAAAATGAAATTATTTGTATATGAAAATTTCTGCAAACTCATTCAAAACTTTATATATTGCAAATAGTTTCCTATCAATACGATCTGGCCTTGCCTGTCGTTTGAAATTGTAAACATACCAAAAAAAAAGTAATCGTAATAAATATTAGAAATACATAGAAAAAAAAACTTTCTTCTGATCGGGGCTACAAAAGCAAAAATATTTCTATTTTGTTTCACAATTTTAGGTATCTGACAAAAATCTGATCAAAATGTTGTGGCCTCAAAAATGTGTAGCAGTAAATGAAAATACAATGAGTTCAAATACATCTGATCTTCCATAAAACACTATTTGTAACAAGGTTAGTTTTCTACAGAAAAAAAAATCCATGCCATCAAATTATTCCACTAGAACTTTTAGTAAATATAAGGTATGAAGTAAGAAAGATTTGTGATGCGTGTAAGGTTAAAATGAATCCCAGTTTACTGTTTAGGAATCACAATCAACAAACTATTTGTAAAAAATGTACACTGTGAAATGTGCTGGTCACACACAGAATGGGATTGTGGAAAAGAACAACTTAAGTAATAAAACCTGTATTAAACTTAAAAAGAGTTTCATAGAAACTCAACATTAATTTTCAAGAGTTAAAAACTGTGACCTATGAATTGACAGATGGCTTACATTCTTGCAGGCTTGTCATTTAAACACTTTGATTATTTGAAGGGACATATTCACAGACTGCAACAGTCACAAAAGTATGAAGACCAGAAAATAATGCTCCTGAACCAGAAGTATCCGTAATATTGGAATAAATTTTTTCTGACAAAACATTTATTTAATTGAAACAATAGCTGCCACCATAGGATGACATGCCCCCTTTTTCCACATTTTTGTAAACCTAAACGCAAAGTGTTTTTCCACATTTTTCGAAACCTAAACGCAAAGTGTGATGGAATTTCAGACAGACAGATGGACAGTGCGATCACTATATGCCCACCTTCGGGGGCATAAAAAGTAAAAACAGTGCATGAGCTATAGTTCCCAGTAAATGGAACTTGAACTTAGTTCTAAAGATATATTTGGTTGTGTAACAGTGTTTGGAAACAACTATTAACCCATTTATGCCTAGCGTCTAGAAAAAAGGCCTTGGCAAACAGCGTAGACCCAGATGAGACGCCGCATGATGCGGCGTCTCATCAGGGTTTGCGCTGTTTGCTTAAAGGAATTTCTGTAAAAAATATTCTAAATATAGAAATAAATATACTAGACATCCCTAATTTAGGAAATAAATTGATCCAATTTAGAAGGATGGGAGAGTCCACTAGGCATAAATGGGTTAACAATCTGTGAATACGTTCCAACCGAAATCTGCCTAGCACATTGCAGTATGAACACCTGCCCAAGCACTAGTTGGATGGACATGAGCTCCCATCATCTGGCAACAGACGGTGTGTGATATAATGATGTATATACAATGATATGGTCTATTTACAATCACAGAATATTAAACATATTCAAATACATACACAGTACACAATGGACACAATTTCAAGTCCTAAATGCATAAACATGGGGTTAGCCTCTATGGTATACGTATTTCAAACAAACATACACGTAATGGACGTATACACACACACAAAATATGAGACACTGAGTAAAATTGAGTTATAGTAAAGCATGTTAAATATATGTATTGACCTGCAATATTTTATTTCATTGGACAAGTTATGAACTAAAAATGGTATGAAACACACACATTGAGTGTAATACAGGGGCAGACTGCAAAATACTATTTTGCAATTAAAAGCCCAAATGCAACTGTTTCGCAAAACCTGTGAGTGAATAATGCTCGGCTTTTTATGACATGATGTAAATGAAAAAGGACATCCAATCTATTATCAGAATGACTAAGATGGTAATGGCATTTAATGAAATAGGACAAAATTATAAAAATAATCACACAGGTTCACCTACGGGCACTACTTCACATTCAATCTACTGGCATTTTGGTCAAATGTTAATCCATGGATACACAATTTAATGTGAAAGACAAATACAAATACACACACAAATTATATGGACAATGAAATGGGATTACTTTGATTTTTTTTCACACAAAACCAAACATGTCTCTCATATGTGTCAAAAATGTGAAAGACTCGAGGTCTGTCAGTAAGTGCACTTGATGCAGGCATATTAATCATACAAAAATATTTACTCTTCAGTCTTCAAATAAATTATGTACAAATCAGTAATACAAATATTCAACCTTCTGATAACTATTTATATACAAATTTGGTCACATTTCACAATAAATAAATAAAACATTTTAACTACACGTAAAACAGAGTGGTTTGTATTAATACAAAACTTTGAACTTAGAAATCAATCTCACTATTTTTTCCCCTGAAAATGCTGGTAATATCCAATATCTCTTACAAATAACTATTTCTCAAAGACAAATAACAAGCACTATGCTTGTCACTGTATAAAGACTGTTTACTATCACATTTTTGAAAACTTAACACAAATTCTCTATAAATATTTCAAGTAGTTGAATTGTTCAGGTTTTATAACAGGATTTCTGAAGAGAGTATGAATTCTGGGCCTGTATTCACAAAACTTCTCTCTGTGATAACCCGGGGGACGTATCTGGATTCCAAATATTGTTAAAATTGTTTAAATGTTCTTCACAAATTAAGTTAAATGTATACAGCCATTCTGGCGATCTTACTATGAATAATAATTTTTTAATAAATAAAAAAATGTGTTCAGTACACATGTACTTAAATGTGTTATTATTGGACTTAAAAAACAACAACAGTAAGTAAATCGGCAAGGTTTTGCCGAATAGATTTAGCGCCCTATATTATCTATGCCATTAACATTGTTTCCCATAGGTCTAGCCTACTGATTGGTTGCCAAGGTTTGTTACGCATGTGCTGGTTCTATAAATAGTTTCTGGATGGATATGTCATGTTCAATGAATATTTATTTACAGAGCTTTTTGAATACAAGCCCAGAGCTAATATTCAGGTTAGGTAATAATCTCTTGGATGAACAAATGGAGTAAATTAAAGAAACAGAGTTAAAATTGTCATCAGTAGCGTGTTTGCTGTATTTTAAAGGAATTTAACAAGAAGAACTATAAAACACCTTTCAAATGAGTACATGTTGAAAGAAAGTGTATGCGTATCCATTTCTCAAAAATGCCCATACATAATAGCCATTCTATTAATAGTCCTGAAGATTTAAGCATGCGCTGTTAACAAATTGATTGAGTTAACTTTTGTTTTTGTTATATGCACTGGCTTGTTTAATCAGCACTAGTAAAATATAAACCATGATTCTCAAACAGGAAGTGAAGTGATGGATAACTGCTTAGTCATGATGTGTCCCAGAATGCATCACAATTTTCCCATCATTCCACTGCAAACCCACACGTCTCCTCCACAGCACAAGTCAATTTGGAATACAGTTTTTCATAAGTCTCGTACGGTGGTATATCTATTCTGTTGAAACTAAAGAGAAAAAAAACAAGTTGTTATAAACAAAATGGGTTCAGAATAGGAACACAAACTTCACATTTAAACCTGTCTGTTCATCATTCATGACATTTCAAAGGATGTCTTACGCATGAATTTGACATTTGTAAAGTGCAAAAGATCAACGTTTTGTAAAAAAAACTATTACATGTTGAGAAATAGCACCAAAATGTATGATGTCCCATTGTTTCCTTACTAAGCTTAACTAGAATAGATAAGATCCATGAAAGAGTGGCCATTTCTTTGACTGTAACCCTTTGAGCGCTGGAACCGGATTTTGAAGGCCTTTGCAAACAGTTTGGATCCAGATGAGACGCCACAGAACGTGGCGTCTCATCAGGATCCAAACTGTTTGCTATTCTGATAGTATTCTTTGAAAAAATTTAAAGAAAATGCTAATTTTAGAAATTTAGCAGACAACATTTTAGCAGACGACAAATTTCCCAGCATGCAAAGGGTTAACTTACCAGGTGTGTGCTTTGGGCAGGTTGTCCGTGCTGATTTCAACAAGATGAATGGTGAACAGTCGTGGACCAGCAGCACCTGTTGAACCTGCAAACAACACCATACACACATCAGAATATCTCAACATATAAGCAAAAATCAAAACATGTAAACATATGTGCAAAAATCAGAAAATCTTAAAATATAGACACGTCTCACAAGAATCAGACATGGAAACATTTTTATCAAGAAAATCATGTTTTAAGTTTGTTCACATAAAACAAGCATCAAGTCATAAGCCATTTTCACGATCAGCCTCTTACTCAACGCAATATTCACATTTAAAATATATACTTTTTACATTCTTGACATTTACAGAACAGAAATGACAAAAATTGATCTAAATCTTACATTTTTCTTCTCTCTTTTTTTTCTTTTTTATTTATTGTTCAATTAATTATATGTAAAAGGCAAGGATTCAAAATATGTGTTTTAAAATAAGCATATTTCAGTTCTTGTAAAGGGGAGGAAAAAGCCAAAAATCTTTGCTTCTTTTTTCCTTCCTATTTATCAGTCATCTTTTCTGTTGGTGTCAACCTTTACATATATTGCATGAAACACTTAATCCCAATGTAACAACTGTACCCTGTAATGCTTTAAATCCCTGCAAGGGTACCCGCGAGCTGCCTGTGACAAACTGCAGCAGCCTTGCCCTCATCTCATTGTCGTAGCTCTCTGTTGCTTTCCAGAACCACTTGACAATATTTGTGTCTGCCGTGCAGTGTTTTAATCGTGTGTGCATTTTCCAGTCGTTAAGATCAATCTTGCCCAGACCTCCAATCATCAGCTGCAGAGCAATGAAGCGATGGTCAGTCAGTGAACAAGGAATATATACTAGCCCTGATCAGTCAGTGAACAAGGAATATATACTATATATACTAGCCCTGATCAGTCAGTGAACAAGGAATATACACTAGCCATGGTAAGTCAGTCAACAAGGAATATACACTGGCAATTGTCAGTCAGTGAACAAGGAATATAGACAAGCCATGATCAGTCAGTGAACAAGGGATATACACTAGCCCTGATCAGTCAGTGAACAAGGAATATACACTAGCCATGGTCAGTCAGTGAACAAGGAATATACACTAGCAATTGTCAGTCAGTGAACAGGGAATATAGACAGGCCATGGTCAGTCAGTGAACAAGAAATATACACTAGCCCTGATCAGTCAGTGAACAAGGAATATAGACAAGCCTTGGTCAGTCAGTGAACAAGGAATATATACTAGCCCTGATCAGTCAGTGAACAAGGAATATACACTAGCCCTGATCAGTCAGTGAACAAGGAATATACACTAGCCATAGTTAGTCAGTGAACAAGGAATATACACTAGCAATTGTCAGTCAGTGAACAAGGAATACAGACAAGCCCTGATCAGTCAGTGAACAAGGAATATACACCAGCAATGGTCACTCAGTGAACAAGGAATATACACTAGCCATGGTCAGTCAATGAACAAGGAATATACACAAGCAATAGTCAGTCAGTAAACAATGAATATATGCAAGCAATGGTAAGTCAGTGAACAAGGTATATACACTAGCAATGGTCAGTCAGTAAACAATGAATATACACTAGCAATGGTAAGTCAGAGAACAAGGAATATACACTAGCAATGGTAAGTCAGTGAACAAGGAATATACACTAGCAATGGTAAGTCAGTGAACAAGGAATAAACACTAGCAATGGTAAGTCAGTAAACAATGAATATACACTAGCAATGGTAAGTCAGAGAACAAGGAATATACACTAGCCATGGTCAGTCAGTAAACAAGAAATATACACAAGCAATAGTCAGTCAGTGAAGGAATATACACAAGAAATGGTAAGTCAGTGAACAAGGAATATACACTAGCCATGGTCAGTCAGTAAACAATGAATTTACACTAGCAATGGTCAGTCAGTAAACAATGAATATACACAAGCAATAGTCAGTCAGTGAACAAGGAATATACACAAGCAATGGTAAGTCAGTGAACAAGGAATATAGACTAGCCATGGTCAGTCAGTGAACAAGGAATATACACAAGCCATGGTCAGTCAGTAAACAATGAATATACACTAGCAATGGTCTGTCAGTGGACAAGGAATATACACAAGCAATGGTCAGTCAGTGAACAAGGAATATGAAACTTAAACCTTCAGGACAAAGCCATAGATATTGTTCATTATGGGAACAAATGCTATCATTTTAAATTGAAATTAAAAAAATAAAGAAATAAAGTTAACAAATACATGTTTAGTTTCTTTAACTTTGAACATAAAGCTTAAAGTGTTTCTGTATTTTAAAAGTTTACTTCACGTTTTGTAAATAATACTTAAGACATGCCTGTGGATAGAAAGAATTTGATGTCTTCAAAGTTTTATATAAAATTTATAACCATAATGTATTTTTTTTTCAGAAATAATACCTCAATGTTTATGATACTTTTAAACAGCATAACAAATGATGTTCATAAATTCACGGATTATACATTCTTTACTCTTAATCGATTTCTACCAGCTTGTATTGCCAACAAGAAAGAAACTATGGCAAAGAACTAAAACATCTGGAATGTTCCCTCCCAGGCCGGATTATCAGCATAAATGAAAAACGAATTACAATGAAGTCTTAAAAAATAGATAATAAAGTAATAAAGCACACACATTTTATTTCACAGCTTAAATTAAGTCATTAAAAGAGGTTGTTAAAAAGTAAGAATAATCCCATGTTCACGATTATCTCTTTAATACCATAACATGATAATGTAAATTGAGTCTCAATTTAAAACAGGAAGAATTTCAAAAGTAAACAAAAATAATAAAAAATAATCTGCATAATGAGACTGGCATGTGATAAAGTAGCAGTATAATTTGCTTTGCCATGTGGGTAAATGCCAATATCAAGAATAAATTTTAAAACAGGAGATCTATTTTAGGAAAATGAAATTTTGACTCCTGATAATTCAACAGCTCCCTTATAATGTATTTTATAAGCAGATTTTCCATTGCACATTTCAGTACTATAGTGGTGCAAGAAAAATAAATATCGAAATTGTCAAGTTTTGGTTTTAGATGCGCTTCTTACCTCCAGTTCTCTTTCATCAAAGGGCCGCAGCAAGTGTTGAGGAATGATTTCATGAAAGCCTTTCTGCAGAGCCAAGAACTGGGCCTCGATACCCCTCATGAACACCCACTGAACATACAGCCTGAAACATACACACACACAACATTAACATACAACTGATATTGTCACATATATTGTTTTAAAAGACTATCTCTGTTAAACTTAACTTCTAAACTAGTATTCATAATCAAAGAAAAGAAATCAGTTATTTGAGATTAAATTGTTTGTTTTTTTATCTTGTTATAGTGAGTTTTAAGTTCACCTTGTCGGAAACTGAAAGAGATTTTTCATCTCTCAAACATGTATGTCAAATGTTTTGCATTAAAATGATTCTGTATGATGCTTTTTATATATTAATACTTGTGGTCATAGAGATTTATTTATCACAAGTAATTACACTGATACACTGATGGCACCAGGTGTATAAGCCAACATTAGTTGATAGTTGTCATTAAACTTTTCCCTTATTTTGACAAAAGTAGGGTCACTTGTCCCTAATTTCGGCAAAAGCAGAAGTCACTTTTCCCTAAAATTTTGAGCTAGTATGACTATTTAATGCTGATCCCACTTCATGGGGGCATAAAAATCCTCCACTACTGATTTTTTTTTTAATACTTTTGTTCACTAGGGCGTTGCCACCTACTTGACATATTCCTTTTTGTTGTCCTCCGTGACCTTGACCTCTCGCCCGCCCGGTTTCAGCTCATGTTCCTGGTGCTGGCCAAAGGAGTGACTCTCCACACAGAACGTGTGGTCCAGTATACCCTCTATGTTGTTCTCACTACAAACACAAGAGTTCATATAGACAGTGACTCTCCACACAGAACGTATGGTCCAGTATACCCTCTATGTTGTTCTCACTAGCAACACAAGAGTTCACATTGACAAAAATATATGTCAGTATTGGGGGTCATATGGATATTCATTAAAATATTGAGTTACACAACAATTAACATATGTGATGTACTGATAATGGTATGAGTCTACAAAACAATACTTATATTTTTATATAAGCATAAGCAATTAAACAAACAGAAAATACAGTATTTCCTTATGACAGTGTTACATTTGTAAAACACTTGCAAGGACCTTCATAGCAGAGGAAACCATTCCAGCCTATAATATTATGCTAACAGAGGTCAAGATTATCAGATACATATTTGCAAACTCTACTGGCCATGGCTTAGATATGAAGGCCGCCTAATGAACAGATGGCCCCCGGTTAAATCCCACTTTAGGAGAATTCTCTGCTCTTTAGCCAGCATGTACTGGTTCTGTCAAGGAAACTTACTCAATATTGTCTCAATAAGCCTCAGACTTTCAATGAAATCAAACTACAATAAAAAGCTTTAAACTAATGTCCCATACAGCATCCACACGAGGCTCCTGTGCAGGTCAGGGTCAACACTCTCCAGGTCCTCCAGGATCACTGGTTTCCCTAGCAACTGCTTGTACAGCGGCATTGTGAACCCGCCGTCCAGGTAGTGGCCATGGAATATCGCCATGCCCAGGATACGACCCACGAAATGGAAGTACGACAGGTGCTCCTACAAGTTGGAAGTCATACGTTTTTGTCAAATTCGAAAGTGTAGAAATTAAACAAGCTTTTCTTATTAGTTTTAAGACACAAGAAAATTCACAGAAATATTCCGGTACTATTTGATTTTTTAAATATGAATCAAATGCAAGTTTTTCAAGAATGAATTTTGGATTTATTTAACATTTAATTTATGATTTTTTGTCAACAAAAATTGTGCGTAAAAGAACTGCACAACGGCATGAAAATAATGAAATAAATAACAGGTGTTTGTAAAACATTCATGTTCCCACTACTTGCAGCCAAGTTGCCAATTGGTTAGATAATTTTTTTAAATATTATTCTTCAATGCACACACAGTACTATAACATATCTTATAATAAGCGAATACATTGCCCCATTTTCATACAGTGTTTTATGATAATTGAAGCTCTACTTAAGAAAATGATTCTGTCCCTGTCACCTTGACCTCTTGAATTCAAAACAGGAAGAGGTCTTTGCTCAAGACTAACGAGCATAATATAAGGAAACTAGTTTTAACCCTTTGCATGCTGGGAAATTTGTCGTCTGCTAAAATGTTGTCTGCTGAATGTCTAAAATTAGCATTCTTTTCGATTTTTTTTCAAAGACCACTATCAGAATAGCAAACAGTTTGGATCCTGATGAGACACCACGTTCTGTGGCGTCTCATCTGGATCCAAACTGTTTGCAAAGGCCTTCAAAATCCGGTTCCAGCACTCAAAGGGTTAAAGCTTTTTCAATATATTATGTGGAAACAGTTTTCATGTGACTAAGCCATGCTGTTGACCTCTGAAAGGTTAACCTTATATTGATAGGTTTATTCCTTAACTGCTGAGTAACCAGCAAACTAACCTTGATGATTTTTGGTCAATGTTTTCTCTAGTTATCCTATGGAAACAAAATGGTGTACAGAAAAAAACAGCTTTCATGTTACAAGCCCCTGTTACCTTGAGTTATTGATCTAAAAATGTATACCCATCTTCCTTGTCTCCGTGGTAACCAGTGTCCATACTTGGATTATTGTAGGTCAAAGCATTCTCTACGTAATGTGAAACAAAATGGTCAATGGACAGACTGACCAACCATCCAACCAATCTACTAACAGTACAAAGCAATATAAGCCCAGTTATAAGAATGGGGATTGGGCATATTAAATACAGGGATTTTCATGCTTACAGGGTTGACTCCAGAGTCTGGGTTAATTTGTAGTGTGTAGATGTCATCCCGAGCATATTGAAAGAGACCGTAGTATGGATTTAACATCTCATGGGACAACAGACAGAACCACTCTCTGAAAAAATATATAATCTGTAAAGTCAAGCACTTTAAAAGTTTACATTAACGTACAAGAAATGTGTTTTAATCTGCAAAAGCTGAAGAGCTATTAAGTATAAATTTCACCACAATTTCCAATTTTCATAGCAGCCTGTGCTCATGTGCATCACCCGTGTAAAACATAAAATACAACCAAAAAACAGGAAATAATTTCATAGCTTTTTAGTTAACACATTAACAGTATTTATTTATAGTTTATTAATTAAATATGTATGTATGTAATATAAATGAGTTGCTTATGAGAAAATAACTTCCAACAGCTAAGAACAAATATCTAACAGGTTTAAAACTTAGCCAATTAACCAGTAAGATTTTCAATGCAAACAACATTAACACACTGACCTTAATCTGAATTTTACAACATTGCATCCCTGCTGTTAGCAATAATTTGACTTTAAACACACCTATTAAACTTCTATTTTCTACATTTATTGCATGAAATGAAACGTTTTGGCAAGCATCTCCTGAAGTGAACAATAAAGAAGTGCATACCTGGCCACACCGCCGTAATCCAGCCCCTCCTCACCCTTGAATTTCACCATGAGACGTTTGCGTAAATCTTTGGCTCGCATTTTCATCACTTGCCGATAGGAGTCCTACAGATCAAAATGAAATAATAAGACGAATGTCTGATTTCTAGCACATACTACTAGTCTAGAAAAAATATATTAATTTGCTGGAATAAGTAATTCAGAAGGCCATTAAACTTAACATAGGGCGTTTTTATGTCTATTTTGGAGGCCAAAATTCGGCCCCAACCCCCCCAGCAAAAAGTATGTTTTTCTCCTCAAATAAAAAATTTGAAAAATTTGAATTTGTAGCAGGGCTTTTCACAGAATTTTCTCTGCATCAATCAGACGTTGGCATAGATGATGAATAATACTCTGATTTATGATAAACGTGAAACATCTCCATATCACTGTTTCTACTATAGGTATTCAATCCAAACTTCACACACTTTGGGGTCATTGTGCTAGGCCACTGATTAAGTTCCATAACTCTGACCTGCAATTCTATACCCCCTTTTGGACTTATTATTTAAATTTGGTTAAGGTAACTTGCAACATCTCCATATCACTATATCCTACTACAGGTATTCAAATGAAACTTCACACATGTGTTCCGGGTTATTGTGTGATATCACTGACCAAGTTCCAACTTGTGTGTGCAACTAACCCTTTGCATGCTGGGAAATTTGTCGTCTGCTAAAATGTCGTCTGCTGAATTTCTAAAATTAGCATTTACTTCGATTTTTTTTCCAAGAATACTATCAGAATAGCAAACAGTTTGGATCCTGATGTGACGCCACGTTGTGTGGCGTCTCGTCTGGATCCAATCTGTTTGCAAAGGCCTTCAAAATTCAGTTCCAGCACTGAAAGAGCTAATCCATACCTTGATATGTACGACAGATATTGAAATAGAACGTTACATTTGTGTAAAGGGTCTTGAGGAAAATTCACTAATCAAGAGTGTGACCTGTTTTTAAGCAGGATTATGCCCCCTTTTGTACTTAAAAAAATCTGATAAAGGTTTGAAATTTAGGTTGAAGTTTGCATGCAAACAAACACATATTGCTTAACTACTACAGATATTCAGTTGAAACTGCACACCTGTCTTTGGGATCAGCAGCAAGGTTATTGACCAAGGCCCATAACTCTGACATGCAATTTATCAGAATTATGCCTCTTATGAACTTTGTGTACTTTGGAAATTCAGGTAAACATTTGCATGCAAAAACTCCTCTCTCTAAGTGATTTAAGATATAAGTGAAACAAGAGATGTGTTTATCAGAAACACAATGCCCCCTACTGCCCCGCTTGGTTATAAAATTTCTTTTTATCATTTGGCAGGTTTAGAAATTATCTCCCTTTAAAGCTTATTACTTCCCTTGGATTTTGTTTTTTGACCTTTGACCTTGAAGGATGACCTTGACTGTGACCTTTCACCACGGGAAATGTGCAGCTCCATGAGATACACATGCATGCCAAGTATCATGATGCTGTCATCAATAATACAAAAGTTATGACAAAACTTTAACAGAAAGACAGACACACACAATGAAGGACAGACAGGCCAAAAACAATATACCCCCTCTTCTTCAAAGAAGGGGGCATAAAAAGCTAAAAACCTTAATTCTTATGAAATATTGAAATATTTTGTAAACATGATCCAGGCTGTGTTGACTGAATTTGAACTGTGTACACAATAGCTTAAACATTATTGTAAGGTTTATATTCTGCAGAATAATATTAAAACAACTTCAGAGAACTGGTATCAGTGGTTATTGTAACCCTTCAACATAATGACGCTGACAGACACAGGCCAGCAATAAACATGCAGGAAATTTCCAGGAGTTAAACATAAATAGACACCAAACCAACAGCTTATCCAGTGCAAGGTTTATTTAGCTTTTTAGAGGTGTTTGGTAAATATGCCAATTGCATTACAAAGAAGTAATTCATCATCAATAAGTGCATAAATGTCATTTACTGATTCGCATCATTACAAAAACATGCATCATATGTGATATGTTTGTTTTTGTGCTGTTTATACAAAATATACAAATCTGCCTTTCACCTTGTGCTTGTACTTTAAAAACAAAACAATCACAAAAATGTAATATCCAGCATCTAACCATATATATTACAGCACCAATACATCATATTTACAAATTTTAGGACAGCCATTCATAAATAACAATGAAAAGACATTAATTCGGTAACCGCAAGAAACTATACACAACTCCCATTTATTTTCGTCACAATACCTCAAATATTTCTTCCCTGGACACTTCTAGGCGACAGTGTCCGCCCTGAGGTTGTAGACTGGTGAACTCCTGCTTCAAAATCTTCATCTTGTGTACAAGATCACGCTTATACTTTGGCACTGGATTGTCATTCTCTTTGTCACTGCTGTTTTTACTGAAGATAAAAAACAATACACTTGTATTGGTATAGCTTCAGCAATAAATATAATTCCAACACTTTGCACATTTGTTTTATTAACTCAAGAATTGTTCTTGGTTTCATTTGTGGCCTATATAACAAGAAGACCATGGCCCTACGTCACTCACGGAGCCCCAAAGGAACTAAATTGTTCAGAGNATGACCAAGTTTGTATAACGGCCCATCCTCATATGACCAAGTTTGTATAACGGCCCATCCTCATATGACCAAGTTTGTATAACGGCCCATCCTCATATGACCAAGTTTGTATAACGGCCCATCCTCATATGACCAAGTTTGTATAACGGCCCATCCTCATATGACCAAGTTTGTATAACGGCCCATCCTCATATGACCAAGTTTCTATAACGGCCCATCCTCATACGACCAAGTTTCTAACTTGGCTGAGATATAATTGAGACAAATGTTATTACATAGTTTCATGAAGATTGGTCAATAAATGTGGCCTGTAGAGTGTTCACAAGGCAAATTCTGATGACAGACAATGGGCAAAAGGATGTCACAAAAGCTCATCAGATGAGCTAAAAAGCTAGGGGAGTGCTGGGGAAATTTAAACAGAATTTCATGATTGGCATGGCACTATAAAAATGTATGTAAGACTTTTGTATACAGGTTATAAAACAACTTTTATGAAACCCAAAGTGTGTAAAGTGAAAAAATAAAACAAACAGAATGATTGGAAGCAATCTGTATACATTATAAATGAGAGTTTGTCACAGTGGCTACGAATACCCCTTTATATTTTCATACAGTTTAATCGTTGTAACAAAAAAGTTAATTTCAAGCTTACACTCTGTTCTGTAAGAGCTCAATATTGGACGTGAGGCGTGGATCGGTAAACTGGGTGGTACGGTTGTTGTGGTCAACGAAGTAGACACGCCCGTTGCCCGTGTGTCTGGCCTCCCAGCCTGGGGGCAGGGGACCTAACTCCCGCTCTAGCTGCTCTAGATTATTGATGTCTCTGAAGTGAGGAAGGGGGTTGAAACTACCCGTATGAAAGATGACAACAAGAATACAGGTGATTATGAAATTTTATTTTACACTGAAACTGGCTTATTTCATAATATCTGAATAAGCATGTAGAATGAGTGAATAAAAATTAGTTTAAAAGTTATATTTTGATCATCAATTTAAATTAAAGTTATAATAAAACTGAAAGTAACTCAATGAAATAAGCAAACCAAAGAAGTTCAGTCTAAAGAAGACATATTGGCCGCAAAGGTGTTGACCTACCTGGGAACCCGTGGGTCATGCCAGGTCGACACGCCCGTCTGGGTGTGCAGAAAATACACCTGACCCTGTTGTGTAGTTCGTTGTTCTGCAAACATATCACATTTGAAAATAACTGTAATATCAACTGCTTTACAAATTTCATTATGATTTCAATAGCCAACATTGTTCCTCAATCAATTATAAATTTGCAAAATTTGTGATTTTAATAAATATGTCTGTCATTTTCATACATAATTGTTTTAATTATCGTAACATAAAACTACCAGTATCTACCATGCAATAATCAAAGCGCTGAAGGCACTGAATTTGTTCGCTGTAGTGTTGTATAATCTTAGACGCAACTCAGTTTTTAAAATTATGTTATAGCTTTTTATATCGCAAGTTTGAAAAGACCACATTCAAATTTTTAAAGAGTGTGTCTTAAAGCACAGGTCCAGATGTGTTGTTTTTTTCAAATCATTGATACAGCTAATCAGTGTGCACAGGCTAATCTTATTTGACATGCATTAAGCCCAGTTTTCCATGAAAGCAACCAATATGTACAGATTTCAATGATAAACACTAGACTGGCCAACGTTGTCTTACAAGCTGTTAAATACTTTTGAATACATACACACTATGTAGTGTACAGTGGGAACTACAAACAGGCACATGCGGTGGTTAGAGCAGATGCTTTGAGCATTCGTCGTCTGCATAATTTTACTGCAGTTATCCACACAGGCAGTCGGAGGGTTACGGTTCCTAGCGTAGTTAAGCCATAGTGTTTTGCAAAATTGCCTCTACATTATTTGTCAGCTAACTTCTCACAAATAAAAATGTGAAAAAAATAAGCTGTCAAATTCTGGAATTTTAATTTAAGTGAACACAATCTCAATCTTCCCTTAATTGAATAACAAAAAAACACATTAGTTTATTGAGTATGATACACCTGCCCAGAAACAATACCAGAGCAGCTAATTATTGAAAAAGCAGTACACCTGACTATGATCTACATCCCCCTAACTCCATTTCATCTGGGAACACTGTATAAACCTGGCAAAATGTTTCTTTTATCTTGAGGCGTTGCATAACCTATAAGCTGTCTGGAGTTTTAATAACTCTGCAAAACTACTTCAACTTTTAATGCTCAGAGAACATGTGTTGGAAAGATACTTAATGTAACCTTCTCATGCATGTGTTAACAGAATGTTTTCACTTAATAAAACATAACATGTTAAATATGTCTTATAAGTTGGAAATATTATTTGCTTCATAAATAAATATTTCCAAGATATCTGAGTTCCAGATTAGCAGTGAAGTACTTTGCATTTCTTTTTTTTAAATGTATTAAAAAACAAATATTTTACCATAAGAACACATATATTTATAAACATATGAACATGACTTATACACCATAAACACACCCGTTTTATGATGCCTTTAAAACTTTAAATCTTAAAATCTTCAAAATAACACTTACAGGATGGGTAAGACCCAAGAAATGAAGATTCACAGCAGATGGAAGCTAAAGCGGCCAGATATCTCAGTGCAACCTACTTGTCATTTATTGTGATCAAGCACTTTAAAATCCCAGGCAATACAATAAAAATTATAAATTAAAAAAAATTAATTGCATGACATATTGAAATAACTTAAGAATGCATTATTATTTATAATGAGAAGTGTTGGTAGCCAATGACAATGCAGCTACTGGTACATTACAAATTTTTACGAAAATTATTATTAAACTTTCATAACGATACACCAGCTCTGAATAAATTCATGTATGTTGTGCTGGGCATATAAGCTCATTTTTATGATATTTGCTTTCAAAATATCTGAAATTCCCTGCAGATTAGTGTTTTGGTATTGAAACAAGCATATGAAATAAATACAATTTCACACGAGTAACGAGTGCCATACAAATGATCAGAATACTGCAATCATCAAATATTGATCTACACAAATATTTGCATGCCATCATGACATCACAATGATGTGTACATGAGTGATGTCATCAAAAGTCCTGCTTTTCCAGCCGTTTAAAACGGAATCAGGGAATCAGGCTTTACATGAAACAGTATTTTGATTTGGTCTTCTGTATTTGATACCAAACACACCGCAGTATTTCAGTCAGATTATCTTTGGTAGTAGGTCAGCCTTTATTAACCCTTTGCATGCTGGGAAATTTGTCGTCTGCTAAAATGTCGTCTGCTGAATTTCTAAATTAGCAATTTCTTCGATTTTTTTTCAAAGAATACTATCAGAAAAGCAAACAGTTTGGATCCTGATGAGAAGCCACGTTCTGTGGTGTCTCATCTGGATCCAAACTGTTTGCAAAAGCCTTTAAAATTCGGTTCCAGCACTGAAAGGGTTAACTATATAATGAAGGCTGATCACATATACAAGGACAGAACATAAAAAATCATGTTTAATGCTATGAAAACATTTAAAAAGATAGAAGAGGGGCAAATTTGTTGTATCCCATATTTTAGTGAAATACACATTTTAAAACATTTAAATGTACACAATAAAACAGAATTATCCTCACTTACCCCAGTAAAAAGTGTGCCCTTGTTTCTGATTGTCTGTAACTTTATTTTGCACGATGTTATCTCAAGGGTTAGAATACAATTTCTCATTTAAAGGCTTGTGATATCAATGCAAACATATCTCAAGAATTTGCAAGGATCATGACTGGCACCCAAATAATGAGCAGAAATTTAACTCATACACTTTTTCTGTTTACCATGTAATTGTTTTGACAAAAGGTCCATCCCATGTTGATTTACTGCATAATAACTTTATTTTTAGCTGTAAATGCATTGTTGCTATGCTAAAAATGAAACAAGGGCTTGTGAGTCAATAACCCAACTGCCACTGGGGTAAGTCTGGAGTCTGGTAACATTTGTCATGCAAAAAAGATGTAACATCCCTGTTCATCTACTTGTTTCACAGACAGACCGACAGCCAGACCTAACACCCCTGTTCATCTACTTGTATCACAGAAAGACGGACAACCAGATCTTACATCCCTCTTCATCTACTTGTATCACAGACAGACAGACAACCAGACCTAACATCCCTGTTCATCTACTTGTATTACAGACAGACCGACAACCAGACCTTACATCCCTGTTCATCTACTTGTATCACAGACAGACGGACAACCAGACCTAACATCCCTGTTCATCTTGTGGTATCATAGACAGAGGGGCATCCCTGTTGGTGGTGGCATCTTGTATTCGATAAGTTACGGTATATATTTTTTACAAATGCTGTTTGCTATTTTTCCCATAGTCACAATAAAGTAAATTACATGACAAAATGTCATTCGTTTGACTGGCTCGGGACAACCTGTGATATACAGACATATCATTATGCCAGGCCTGAATTAATAGGCAAGCTAGAATTCAATGTTAACTACATACCTAAACCTTATAACGGAGTAATATACCAACTTCCCTGGACATGCACACAAAGTACTGTCTTGGTAAACCAAATCCTGAGATGCTTACCATAACCTTGCGGTAAATCCACAGCATTATGTAACTGATTTCTGTTCAGATAATTGCGTCTTCGTGTTGACCGTCTCCGTGGAAACTCTCCCTCAGACTGACTATTATCCTCACTATTGCTATTATTATTGCTAGTCACATTGCTAGTTCGCGCACTTTGCATTCGCGGAGGATTTAACGAGGATGTGCTGTGTCTATGGTTACTAGAGTTTGCACGTTCCCGGTGCCTGTGGGCGACGCTGCCCCCGGACTGACGGGTTGCCGATGCCGACCGACGCTCACTGCCCGCGGAGCTGTGGGTTGGAGTAGTCTGTACTGTGGAGATGTGCACCGATGTGTCGGTGGACCTGCAACAGACAACCTAGCTGTCAGGCAACAGGTCTGTCATATCACATGAAACGTACAAACAGTTTATTCTAATTGGTAAGAAATTATGCTACTGTTGATATAAATGTACAACTTTATAATGAATGTCTTTAATTGTGGGAAGTAGAAATATATTTTAATTAAGTGAATTCTATTGAGGCCTGGTCAGTCAATTTGCAGTATAACCAGACATACTAGTCACTCATGTTAACATCATGAAAAAAAAATGTGCAGCTCCATGAGATACACATGCATGTCAAATATAAAATTGCTAGCTTCAATATTGCAGAAGTTACATTACATGAGCAATTTTGACCCATATATTTGACCTAGAAGGATGACCTTGACCTTGACCTTTCACCACTCAAAATGTGCAGCTCCATGAGATACACATGCATGCCAAATATCAAGTTGCTATCTTCAATATTGCAAAAGTATTCATAAAATAAGCGATTTGGGCCACATATATTTGACCTCTGACCTTGAAGGATGACCTTGACCTTGACCTTTCACCACTCAAAATGTGCAGCTCCATGAGATACACATGCATGCCAAATATCAAGTTGCTATCTTCAATATTGCAAAAGTATTCATAAAATAAGCGATTTGGGCCACATATATTTGACCTCTGACCTTGAAGGATGACCTTGACCTTGACCTTTCACCACTCAAAATGTGCAGCTCCATGAGATACACATGCATGCCAAATATCAAGTTGCTATCTTCAATATTGCAAAAGTATTCATAAAATAAGCGATTTGGGCCACATATATTTGACCTCTGACCTTGAAGGATGACCTTGACCTTGACCTTTCACCACTCAAAATGTGCAGCTCCATGAGATACACATGCATGCCAAATATCAAGTTGCTATCTTCAATATTGCAAAAGTATTCATAAAATAAGCGATTTGGGCCACATATATTTGACCTCTGACCTTGAAGGATGACCTTGACCTTGACCTTTCACCACTCAAAATGTGCAGCTCCATGAGATACACATGCATGCCAAATATCAAGTTGCTATCTTCAATATTGCAAAAGTATTCATAAAATAAGCGATTTGGGCCACATATATTTGACCTCTGACCTTGAAGGATGACCTTGACCTTGACCTTTCACCACTCAAAATGTGCAGCTCCATGAGATACACATGCATGCCAAATATCAAGTTGCTATCTTCAATATTGCAAAAGTATTCATAAAATAAGCGATTTGGGCCACATATATTTGACCTCTGACCTTGAAGGATGACCTTGACCTTGACCTTTCACCACTCAAAATGTGCAGCTCCATGAGATACACATGCATGCCAAATATCAAGTTGCTATCTTCAATATTGCAAAAGTATTCATAAAATAAGCGATTTGGGCCACATATATTTGACCTCTGACCTTGAAGGATGACCTTGACCTTGACCTTTCACCACTCAAAATGTGCAGCTCCATGAGATACACATGCATGCCAAATATCAAGTTGCTATCTTCAATATTGCAAAAGTATTCATAAAATAAGCGATTTGGGCCACATATATTTGACCTCTGACCTTGAAGGATGACCTTGACCTTGACCTTTCACCACTCAAAATGTGCAGCTCCATGAGATACACATGCATGCCAAATATCAAGTTGCTATCTTCAATATTGCAAAAGTATTCATAAAATAAGCGATTTGGGCCACATATATTTGACCTCTGACCTTGAAGGATGACCTTGACCTTGACCTTTCACCACTCAAAATGTGCAGCTCCATGAGATACACATGCATGCCAAATATCAAGTTGCTATCTTCAATATTGCAAAAGTATTCATAAAATAAGCGATTTGGGCCACATATATTTGACCTCTGACCTTGAAGGATGACCTTGACCTTGACCTTTCACCACTCAAAATGTGCAGCTCCATGAGATACACATGCATGCCAAATATCAAGTTGCTATCTTCAATATTGCAAAAGTATTCATAAAATAAGCGATTTGGGCCACATATATTTGACCTCTGACCTTGAAGGATGACCTTGACCTTGACCTTTCACCACTCAAAATGTGCAGCTCCATGAGATACACATGCATGCCAAATATCAAGTTGCTATCTTCAATATTGCAAAAGTATTCATAAAATAAGCGATTTGGGCCACATATATTTGACCTCTGACCTTGAAGGATGACCTTGACCTTGACCTTTCACCACTCAAAATGTGCAGCTCCATGAGATACACATGCATGCCAAATATCAAGTTGCTATCTTCAATATTGCAAAAGTATTCATAAAATAAGCGATTTGGGCCACATATATTTGACCTCTGACCTTGAAGGATGACCTTGACCTTTCACCACTCAAAATGTGCAGCTCCATGAGATACACATGCATGCCATATATCAAATTTCTATATTCAATATAGCATAAGTTATTGCAAAATGTTAAAGTTGGCGCAAACCAACCAACAGACCAACCAACAGACCAACCAACCAACAGACAGGGCAAAAACAATATGTCCCCCACTACTATAGTGGGGGACATAAAAACAGTCATGGAAGTAAAGAGGAGTCTAGAACATTCTTTCTTGCTATGAGATGCGGCTTTGTTGCCAGGTGTATTAGTAGACCACTGATTGTTTTACCATTCCAACAATGCTTTTATTAACCTATATACCATGAATTGCACCAATCCCAGACACATTTGTTATGTTATAACCGTGATACAATACCCAATAAGCATTCAGCAGTCCATAAAATGAAATAAACTGTTTATAAAATGGGTTTTATTTAATTAATGAGCAGTGAAATGGTTTGAACCTGTCTGGCTTGTAACAAATTTATTATTATTTGAAAAGGTTGAATTACTGTTCCAAAATCTTACCAACCAAATATTGACTGGGGGAAAATGTTAAACTGTCAAGCAGCAAAATACATATTAGAAAGTTTATATTCATATAATTTACATAATATGACATATGAAAACAAACAATAAGATAGATGCTGAAGGTGATTATCAGGAGTAGCAAACAGCATTACAACACAATTAAATGTTCACCATTGTGCATGCATAAATACATACCGGGGTAATATAATCCCTATTATACTACCATAATGGGTGTTTACGTCATAGTGACTTTTCAATTTGTGATTTAACAGTTCAACATTCTTACAAGAAACCAACAATAAATTGTCAATGTGAATTGATGAAAACAACCTATAAATGAAATATATATTACATATAAGATGTATAATTATAATTTATTATATTTAAATTTCTACTAAAATGCACAGAAAATGTGCCCTATACTTCTTCTGTACCTAACAACATTTTGTTGAAACTAAATTCCCCAATTAAAAAGTGAACTTTGCCCAAAAAGTTACTTGATAATCATGTGATCAATTATGTTCTACTCTTCACAAAGAAACACTAAGCAGCTAATTTCATCACCAAGTTGCCTTCATGTTTAACAGTGGACCCAGTAAGAGATGCAGTTACAAGGCCAGGGATCTGGTATCAGTGGACACAATGCACCACTGTGTACCTACCAGGCTTTGTGCTTCTGTCATTGTTAACTTACTAAGTAGAAAGACTTTTATTAATTTGCCATTTTGATCAAATGTCAACAAGGATATATCTATATCAGTCATTTAGAGATGTTTTTTGTTATGTGAGGTATTAAGTACCTTATTTAGTACCAGAGGTTGTTTATGATGTCAGGCAATAGAGTTGACAACAGTATTATTTAAGAGGATTTACAGCAGTCACATCTTTGTTTCGAAGGGTCTTTCTTATTAACAAAAGTGATCTGTCACTCAAGATGACACTTTGCACTGCCGCATTGACATATTATTACGTCAAACGTGTAAAAATGATCGTTTTGTGCTTTTGTAATTCATAATTGAAATCAGCTTCAAGGAAGATGGGCCAACTGTTCTGCAAACTCATTGCATTACCAGACAGTACATTATTAGAAGGGAAGTGAAATATTGATATATACAGGATGACCAACATCATAACCATTTTGTTCTCTTAATCCTTCAAACATTTTTCTGTTATTCTTCAAACACAGCAAAGGAAATTACATGTACCTTAAAAAAGACAAACAAAAGCTATAAAGCTAAGGCAAAATTAATGCTTACAAATCACAAATTTGAATAAAACATGATCATAATAAAATACAACCAACATGACAAGAAGTTGAAAGCAAGGAAATGTGAACAAAGCACATTACCAAAACCCCACTTATGACAAGAGTAATGTGCTATGTAGAAAAGAGACTGCCCTAGGTTATATCACATGAGAACTGGTCATCTGGAGGTATGCCATAAACCACACATCACCGTGGTGACAAATATGTTGTCACGGAGACAGGATGAACACCGCGGTTACCTTCAGATGTGAACTGTCTTTCTAATTAATTAAAGGGCCATTTTGGTAACAGATGAAACAATGTCACCCACGCATGCTGAATTTTGACGTCAGTACGATAAAAACTTACATCTATTAGCCACCCATTAAAATGTCATGCATGAATGTGGAAATTTGTCGTCTGCTAAAATGTTGTCAGCTGAATTTCTAAAATTAGCATTTTCTTTGCATTTCTTTTCCAAAGAATACTATCAGAATAGCAAACAGTTTGGATCCTGATGAGACGCCACGTTCCGTTTAATTTGTAAATTTCATTCAACATGATGTTTGCATTAACAAAAGTTCAAACATAAAAATAACAACCTTTAAGGAGCCAATGCTTTGTGTGTCATGAACTGATTTCTTTCCATGGCTCTAACCAACTCAATACTATTATATGTAACTGCTGTTTGTCCACCTTTAAAAATGTTTTTTTAAGACCTTTTACAGTATTTTAGCTTTATTTTTGAAAAATTCAAGATCAAGACTTGAGTGATGATAATAAATTTTCACAACTCAGTGTTGTAATTTTAAGACTTTTTATTATTTTGACGTGGAAGTAGAGGATAGTGTGAGATGATCTTTCCATGATCTCATACCGACCTGGTGGGCGGTTCCCACTGTGTGGTGCGAGTGATATGATTGACATAATGGACACGCCCACTGGCAGTTGTACGCTCCTCCCACCTGCAACACAATGCCAATGCCATTGAGTCTTGCAGACAAATCACTTTTCATCGAAAAGTGGGTTATTTCGAATTTTTTTATTGAAATAAATGCTGAACCATTCCTATATGATACCAGTTAATTCCTTATCGAATGAAAAGCTTGATAGAAATTTGCTGCGATTTACTTTTGGTTATTGATATATTGGGAATATTACATGACTGTGGTGTTCAGATGGATGGTATCTTCCAAGTTGATTTTGTGAGGTTGTATTTGAGGAGCCCACAAGGCGAATGGAATACACCACAACCATCAAACCTTCCATTTATTATATGCCTTCTCACGATAAAAAGAACATGACAAGTCACAAAGGTAATAAAGTGATGTATGAATTTCAAACATACACATAACATTATATTGAATATTTACATGCTGTCATGATGTCCTAATGCTGTGTTCATTAAAAAAACATTCAAAAGTCTGTTTTTTCAGGCATTTAATATGAAACGGATTTCACACTAGGAGATATGGAATTCTGATACAGTCTTCTGTATTTGAACCAAAACTACAGCAATAATTCAGTCATATTATCCTTAGGTGTATAATAAAATTTCTTAACTATTTAAACCTTTTTATGAGGGTTGAGCATTAAACTTCTGTAGGTGCATAACATTTTCCAACCAGATTTTGTCACATAACAGACAAACACAAAAAACACTGATGCCAAAGGTTGTAATATGTAACAAGTTGATGCAAATAAAATATACCCCTGGGTTGTGGCAAGTTTTGACTACAGGGGCATGGTTTTAAAACACTTCAAAAAGGACCACTTTACACTGTTTAAAAACATTATATCAGATTGGTGACCTTTAAGTTATGAGACATATTGATGGTTCATCGAAATAATCATATTCTTCAACAGCGGGCATATCCATTTTAAGCTAAAATCACATACTTCACTAAACATATCCTCAAAATTTACATAACTAATTTAAATGATCAAATTGGCATGCAACAGTTATGAAAAACATCATCCATCAACATATTCGAGCTTCAGGGTCAATCGAAACACTATTTAATAGGCAATTAGACTTTTGCTAATCAACCACCAATTTAACCATTCAGATTATTTTTGGTATCAATTACTCTAACCATAGGAAATAAACAACAAATTTTGAGCATTTACTAACACCTGTAAAATGGATCACTTTTATAAACATTCCTTTTAGAACACCTATTAAGAACTTGCTCACAAATTTAGTGGAACAAATATTTACTATTCAAAACACCGACTAAAATTCTTCAATGCATATGTAGCTGAAGATGTAAAATCTACCATGTCAATCAGCGGATATATAATGTCCAACTCTTTCTTTTGCCCAATAATCCACTATAATCCATATTTTTTTAAAGCAAAATTTGGATTATATTCTAGACAAAAGATGTTTTTAAGAATTTCAGAAACACAAAAGTTTCCCATTTTTGGAAGTGCAAGAAAAGTGAGTTTTGTTGGGACATGACTTTTGTGTGTTTGCGAAACTTCTGT
Organism: Dreissena rostriformis; assembly: GCA_007657795.1. NCBI lineage: Eukaryota > Metazoa > Mollusca > Bivalvia > Myida > Dreissenidae > Dreissena > Dreissena rostriformis. The sequence continues at coordinate 129,729 of VMBQ01001153.1, read as the reverse complement.
GTTGTTAAAATGCATTATTTTTTGCCAATTTGGCTTTTGTTATCAGGTTTGTAATAATTGTCTGCAACAATTAATTTGTTTTAATGTTGATAAAAGCAGATTATCTACATGTTAGGCAAACATTTTTTAATAAATTGATTTACGGGATTTATTTAAGAAAAATAGGGTCGGGGGGTCGAAATACAAATAAAAATAAAAGAACAAAAATCACAGAGTCGACAACAAAAATNAATAATCCACTATAATCCATATTTTTTTAAAGCAAAATTTGGATAATATTCTAGACAAAAGATGTGTTTAAGAATTTCAGAAACACAAAAGTTGCCCATTTTTGGAAGTGCAAGAAAAGTGAGTTTTGTTTGAACATGTGTGTTTGCGAAACTTCTGTGTTGTTAAAATGCATTATTTTTTACTGGGTCAAACCAGTTTGCCAATTTGGCTTTTGTTATCAGGTTTGTAATAATTGTCTGCAACAATTAATTTGTATTAATGTTGATAAAAGCAGATTATCTCCATGTTAGTTTTATGTCCTAAACCGTAGAATAAAAAAACATGGCCTGAATTGAAAAGTTTTTTGTAGAGGATTGAATACTATGTTTCATGCCAAATATAGTCACATGTGGACCTTGTCGTTTCAGAGAAGTGACTGATTAAACATAATACCGATTGTAATTGTTATAGAATGTTTAAGTTAAAAAAGGGGGATAAATTCTGTAATTTTGGATGCAGGATGATACAAATGCACAACTTTATATTATAAGGAACTATGACTGAAATTTTGAATGTTGGATGTGGAACTGTGTAGGTGAAAGTTTAAATGTTGGATGTGGAACTGTGTAGGTGAAAGATTAAATGTTGGATGTGGAACTGTGTAGGTGAAATGTTGGATGTGGAACTGTGTAGGTGAAATGTTGGATGTGGAACTGTGTAGGTGAAATGTTGGATGTGGAACTGTGTACGTGAAATGTTGGATGTGGAACTGTGTAGGTGAAAGCTTTTGGATAATCATGTTATAGAATGTCCCAGTTGAAAAAGAGGCATGACTTTTGTTATTCTTTACAATTGTAACGCATACGTCGCACATACGCAACTTCATATCAAGTGGGACATTGCCTGCACCTTTTGTATGTTGCATGTTGCAAATGTTTTTTGCTGAGTTTTCATAGCAAATTTACTTTTTGCCAACACAGGACAGACACAGTGTCTACTGATAGCTTGCAATATTATATTGCTCAATATTCACCTTGATCGCCATAATGTACCTAATAAACCATAATCTTGTTACCATACTTGGCCAGAAAAAAAACATAAAATAACAAGGCTTGTCACCATAGGATGACATATGCCCTTTTTTCCACATTTTCTCTAAACCTAAACGCAAAGTGTTTTTCCACATTTTTCGAAACCTGAACGCAAAATGTGACGGAATTTCAGACGGACAGACAGACGGACAGTGGGATCACTATATGCCCACCTTCGGGTGTGTGTGTTTTGTTTTTAAACATTTGTGAAGACAAAAATCAGCAATAAAGCATTTTCCAGTTCACTACTTCAGGCTTTGTTTGAGGTGAGAGCAAATGTGCAGAGATTATAATGTTTTCTACATTATGAACAATTTGTTTTCAACATCTCACACCTGTTACATCCACACTCAAACCTTTGCCCAATAAGAAGTTTCCTAATTTACATACTCGAATCTTGATAAGAAATTTATTTCACCACTTAACATTCTTTTTGCAATTGTAAACAATTTCTTTATGCTAATTTGATAACTTGGCAATTACAGATAAGGCAAGAAATATGTGATGTTTGTTACAACATAAACATGTCAGTAATGATAATGATAATATAATTGCACCTTGTTTGTGAAGTTAAACTATCTGCAAGATAAGGCTTATCAACCAGAACCATGCAGTTCTTCACAACTAAAACGTGTCTAATAATAATCTTTTTGCTAAAGTTAATTTAATTTAAAGTCTTTAGATGGTTCATTAATAATTTGTTGACATTTAAAAGAAAATTAAAGGTTTGTCAAGAGTAACAAGAGGAGTTTGTAAAACATGTGTACCCCCTACATGCAGATAAAAGTCAATATGTGCAACTGTAAACATATTTTTTAATACTGCATGTTCAAATGACGTTGAAATTTGACTTGTTATAAGCAACTAAAAATGGGTCTTCCTTCCTTCATGATTTATACATGTAGTCACAATAATTTATATGATCCTAGCTTAAAGCGGGACTGTACGATTTTTATATGTGTTAAATTTTAATATATTGATAAAATTATGTTACGATGAAACAAAATAGGCACTAAAAATTATACATTGAAGACAAATTTCATAAAATGCAGCAAAGACAAGCTAGCGCTGGTTAAAGCCGATGCCGACACTTTTACTCGTATTTGTAAGGAAACAAAATTGTGTCTTTGTGTCGTATGAACGAATCTGCACTAAAACTAAATTTAGAATCACATTGTACATGCATTTTATATATGCTGGCGAATTCGGCTGGAAGCCATTTTCAATTTCAGATTTAAATATCTGGCTTATTTCGCATTTTTCGACACATGTTCTTCTTAACTTTTATTTTAATTTATATTGAAATACATGTATACTAATTTTTAACACATTTTCTAAATTTGGTTTTTATTTGACAAAATCGTACAGTCCCGCTTTAAAGCATTCTCTAGATTTTTTGTGGAAATGGTTTTCATAGTATAAGCCCCTGTGTCCTTGATCTTGAACCTGTTGACCTCAAAATCAATACATGTCTTCCATTCCACCCAAGTAACCACCAATTTGCATGATTGTAGTCAAAGCAGTCTCTAGATATCATGTGCTAATGAAGTAGTCTACATATCATGTCACAAGCCCCTGTGACCTTAACCTTAGACCAGTTGACCTGAAAATCGGCATCTTGCTGGAATTCTAAATAACCATCATACCAATTTGCATGATTATCGCTTATAAAGGAAATGGTCAACGGACCAACCGACCATCGGACATGAGCAAAGCAATATACCCACGCTTTTTTAATCAGGGGCATAATAAACAAAACAGTGACTATGTCAGTTCATTTGTTGTAGTGTCTTTGCCATAATAACATACCATAATTGTGGTCAGAATTACGAAAGTTTAACAAATAATTTTTGTGAAGCTAAAAATAAATACTTTTTTATAAAAAGAGTAAAATAGCTCAAATATCATTATACAAAATATGATTAAAAACTACTTTGAAAATGGAAACACTTTTGATGTTGGTTCATTATTCTTATTAATGTGACAATTCAAATGCAATATAGCAGCAAATTTAGTCTACTGAAACATTATGTTTCTGAATATAAGAACTGTATCACAAGAACAATTAATGGTGTATTTTTTTATAATAAAAAAATCGGTCTTATGATTATAGGATAACATGTCGTTCTTGGCACTGTCTGTGAGAATATAGTTCCCACATCATGCATTCCTTCATTACTACATTCAACACACATGCACATGCAGGTAATGGTTATTTAGATGCAGAAATTACAACATTTACAAGCTTCATATTTGTGTATTCATCGATCATAGCCCACACAAGTTATTAAATCACTTTTATTGAATGTTTATCACATTTTTTGACTGTATATCATCTCATATGAAATATTTTGAATTGCAAATTTCAATGTGTGACATCAGTAGTATGAAATTAAAGCGAAAACCCAACCACAAAACGCTAAAGATTGATGACAATATAATATATAATATGTGAAGCTTCTTGTGATTGCATACAATTTACAATAGTGCTTTTAGGTACGCAGTTATATTCAGTAATCAATTATGTTGAGTTTAATTAAGTACATTATTCCTGGATGCTTGATAAAGGAAATACGAAACCTGTTACTAAAAAAAAAAACAGCATAGTAATTAACTTAAGATATTCCAGTACAGTTTTCATCTATAAATTTCTTAGTTTTCCTAGGCCCTATTACCCTATCCTCGTAAAGTATTTCACAATAACAAATTGGCAGTTTTACAAAAACAAACGAACAAATATCTACAATAGATATAATATTCCCGCCAACAACAAAACAAGACGTAACACCCAAAGCCCCACACATAACAAAGAGTGCAAGAGCGCACACCAACTCACCCCTCAGGCAGCTCATCAGGTTCCCCGGGCGGTGAGCTGTTGGTGATCTGTGAGGAGGTTGTGACCACCGGACTCGTACCAGAGTTGCCCCGGTCCCGTGAGATCAGACTGATCACGATCTGACCCCGTACGGGCTCAGTGTCATCTGCATTGTTCCTCTGCAGATCCAACCGCTGAACTGTAACAGAGAATTTACAATTTGGAGTCGGCGGCGCACGTGATGGTGTATATGATGGCGGACGTGACGGCGTATATGATGGCGGTCGTGAGTCACGTGACAGCGTAGATGCTCGCGAGGGTGCCATCGAGCGGCAAGGCTTTGTGCCGCCTGGTATCTGGACACACGACGTCTGCCTAGGTCTGGGCGCAGGAGAGCAGGACAGAGAGCGTGCACGTGACGCACGTGAGGGCATGTGCACACACACGGACATTCTATGCGGAGGATTTGAGCCCGCCACTATAAGGCCGAGATTAGCGTGAATAGAGAAATTGTGTTCCTGCACATATCCAACACACAATCCAGTAGTTCAACCGATTTGTTACTCTTTAAATCATAAAATATTACGAGCTGCAGATGTTAAACAATGATTATTCCATCTGTAATCCACACCACATGTTTGTCATTCCCCACAATGCTGCCAGCACAAAGCAAGCTCAGAATAGATGCAGTAAATGAAACCACTGTCATAAAAAAAAACGTAAACCACAATTCAACTCCTTAAATGACACCAGTAAATTAATATCCTATCCGCCCACTATAGGTGGATTTCAAAATTTACCAAATAATGCCTTTCATTATGCAAAATTGTAACCCCAATCCATCTGTAATTGCCAAAAACACACAAAATAATAAGATTAGAATCATCCAATTTGCATTCAAATTTGCTTTCAGTTATGAGAGGTGTATTTTCCTAGGTTGAATGGAGAGTGTCTCACTACAGGTACTCAATTTAAGCTGACATGCCTGTTAAACTAGCAACATCATTCAAGTTAATGTCTCAACACTGTAGTAAAACTTCAGATTTACATGGGCAAGTGTTTTAACACAGCTATTTAAAATGTTTTAGCTACCCTATCATTACGTCTCCATAAGATATCATAATAACAAATCTTTATTCACACAATGGCATAGCTTATTGTTTTCTTAATTTTTATTTTATTTTTTAACAAAACTAGAAAATAATATACTTTAAATAAATGCCTGTCTCCAACATGTTAAGCCATTGTCAATAAAACTTGAAATTATTTATCATGCTAGACCATGCACTTGTTTTACCTTTGGCTTTTAGTGTGACCTTGACCTTTGCCAAAAAGGTGAGGGACCTTGTCAACATGGTGAACAGTTTTGGTAAACTATTTTAAAATTACTTGATGAATGATGAAGATATAGTTTTGACAAGCTGTTCAATGGCTAAATTTAACCTTTCACCTCTACAAGTGACCTTGACCATTGAGGTATGGAGATGTTTGTTACACATTACACAAAGCCTCAACATGGTGAACATTTTCTGCAAATTATTTTTTAAGCTGTTTTATTCCCAAAAACCCTCTCCTCATGGTGGTCGTTTGTGGTAAGATATTTTAAAATTGCATGATGACTAACAAATTTACTGTTCGAATGAAAGTGGACGATGGCTAATTTTGACCTCCAAAAGTGACCTTAATCTTTGAGGTAGGAAACGGTTGTAAAATGCTTTACACCATGGTGGTAATGTATGGCTAGTTATTGTAATATGGCATGTTAAATGAGAAAGTAACAGTCTGAAAAAGCTGGGGTTTTACGGCAAATTTTGACCTTTGACCTCTATGAGTGACCTTGACCTTTTAGGTAGGGAGATGAGTGTTACACATGACACGTTGTCTTATGATCGTGAGCCTTTGCGGTACTCGTGGTCTGATGATGGTGAAAATTATACACCTTACCATAAAAATGACTGCTAAATCGAACTTTCCCCCAAGTGAGCTCGACAAAAAAGTTTCTTAGACTGATAACTGTTCCATTAGATCTATAACCATTCATTCAATAAGAGTTAATTATGGTAGTAACTTTGTGACATATTCCCTTTGAAACCAACTGAATATAGCAAGGAAAAAATATAGAACAGAAACGTTTGTATTCAATTGCATTCAATGATATTTAACACGATTTAAATACAACAACACATTTTTTCAGGATCAAACAAAACTTGCTTTATAAATGCCAAAATGGTAGCAAAGGGCTTATATCTGTTCCCATTGCATGCATATTTCATGGAAATTCCACGGTATGATCTTATGAAGTAAATTATCTCTTTTAGTGCTGGAACCGAATTTTGAAGGCCTTTGCAAACAGTTTGGATCCAGATGAGACGCCACAGAACGTGGCGTCTCATCAGGATCCAAACTGTTTTCTATTCTGATAGTATTCTTTGACAAAAAAATGGAAGAAAATGCTAATTTTAGAAATTCAGCAGAAAACATTTAAGCAGACGACAAATTTCCCAGCATGCAAAGGGTTATTCAATCCTGACACCTGACAATACTGACACTTACTAAGAATTCACATTCATTACAAATAATAACAGATATACATTATATTATACAATTATAATGTGTGAAATTTGTCTGCATACAAAGTATGTAATTCTAGTTCATGCACAATAAAAAGGCTCATCGTGGGAAGATGTCTGTCACATTTCTGTGATCCAAAATTTCATTATATTAAGAAAATATGCAGTCATCCTTGCAACTCTATAAAATCCTGCTATTGAGTGATTATGAGAGTGTTTCACTTTCCCACAACTATAGAAACATATCAATGCCCCAAAAATATTATATTGTCCCAAAGTGCATGCTAAATAGTTAAAGTTTCTATTACACTTCATTAAACATGAATATGTTTGTGAAAAATACTGTAGACAGTGTGGCGTTTCAGAGGCAGTAGTATGTGGAACAAATCGAGGTCAAGGTCAAACTGATTAATGAAGTTCACATACCAAATAAACATTTTATTCCTGTACTGAATTGATGAAAAGATGAAAAATACATCTTTTCAGTGAAACAAAAAATTTGATTTCTGGCATTTACATACCACACATTTTTTAATTCAAACTAGTTTTTGGCCCGGCATGGCCCATGTTCAAACTTGGCCTAGAGATCATCTATATAAAACTTCTGACCAAGTTTGGTGAAGATCGGAAGTAAACTACTTCAATTAGAGAGCGGACACCATGCTCAATGTTTAAAACGCACTAAGTGACCCCGTGACCTAGTTTTTGACCCGGCAAGGCCCATGTTCGAACTTGGCCTTAAGATCATCTAGATAAAACTTCTGACCAAGTTTGGTGAAGATCGGATGAAAACTACTTGAATAAGAGAGCGGACACCATGCTGAATGTTAAACAAGAGGGCCAAGATGGCCCTAGAGCGCTCACCTGTAAAATGAGCTTGCCCAGTGGNAATATATACTCATACCAAGTTTCAATGAAATCCGCCAAAGCACTTCCAAGATATGGCTCCGGACACAAAAGTGCCTATAGTAAAAAGCATTTTTTCAAGATACAAAGGGCCATAACTCCATTATTAACAGATGGTGTACAATGCCATTTGGCGTGCATCATCGTCTTATCCATATTTATACTCATACCATGTTTCAATGAAATCCGCCAAAGCACTTCCAAGATATGGCTCCGGACACAAAAGTGCCGGACGGACGGACAGCCGGACGGACGGACAACGCCAAAACAATATCCCTCCGCCTCTGGCGGGGGATAATATCCCTCCGCCTCTGGCGGGGTATAAAAAGTGCACACTACAAAAACATCTTTTTTTACCTTAATAGCTTACTATAGTGGCAATTTGTTAAAATATATTGCTGTCAAGCGTAACTCAGAATATCATGTCATGCATCACACCTCCAAGCTAATGTAATGCGACAGATTTGCTACAGAAACATAACTAACTACTACTTACAAATGGTGGGTATTAACCATAACCAAGCAGCTCTAGACACAGACTCAACAACCTATCAATTTTCCACCCAGTTTCAGGACAAACATTATGTGATATGAAATCAGGTTTTTATATGGACCTGCCAATTAGTGTCATTTTATTTTATGTACAACACATTAATTTTGACATAATGATTTTATGTCACACACAGCTTTAATATACAAATAATTATACTTAAAGTAGCAAGTTAAAAGACAGCAAAATCAACAATGTTCAGTAGCTTTGTATGGCAAGCAAAACTAAACAACTAAAATACATATTCAACAACATAATGACAGTGATATGTTTCATCTTGCCATTTGCTAGATAAAAAAAATCATAAATATGCAATCAGACATTATTTTCGTTGAGCTTTCCATTTATAACAAAATGAAAGCAAATATGTCCATTCATAAAAGGTGAAAACAATTACAATTCTGCTGTAGTACCTCCTAATTAGTATTGAGTATGAACTAAAGTAAACTATAATGACAATTTGCTTTATACAGAATACAAAATGTGCAAGGGAGTTAACTCAAGTTTCAGAGTAATAAATTCAACATGAATTACTTCTCTTGCAACCATTAATGTTGTTAAAATGTTTTGTTTTTCTTTTAATCAGAAAATGCTCTCTCAAAACAAAAGAGATCTCCGAATAATACACTGAATGCTGTTGTTATTAACATATATATGCATGCATCTTTTTTCCCAGTCAGTTTTTTAATGCACATATCTTGGATGCAATATCTCCATAATAATAACCAATTACATTTTTTTCAACAAATCATGGCACATCCTCACTTATGAGTTAACAATCTTCATTAAACTCAAACTGATGTTTAAGCCACAGGCCACTGAAAATTATGCAATTGATTTTTAAATGGCCATCAGACATAGAAAAGTAAATGATGTTTATTTAACAAATAACTTTTTTTGGTAGAAAAGCTGTTCAGTTGAAAAGTGCTCAACACAAATGGAATGTATTATATCAACATTTTGTGCAGGGTATTCTCACTCAATTTACTCCAGACATGTGAAGTAACTACATGATTAATATTTATCAAAACATCATTATCTTATCTTACTGATTTCAATGTTGTTGCTTTTGTATTTTGGTCAATAAGCTGTCCATTACTAATGATTTCTGCAAAGTTTACGTTTTTGAAAATGTTAAGGCAGTGGGGCATTAAATTCAACCAAAAATGGGCAGGCATTTTTCAAGCCAGGGGTGTGATTTAAGAAAAGCCTCAGGGGAGGAAATTTGCCCTACCCCACTTACAGCGTTCAAGTAAACCTTTCCTTTGTATATAGATCCAGCAAAGTGTATAACTATTTGTAAAATTAGTTTGACATTGAAAGAGAGGAAATCAGCTGAAAGGAGGAAAAATCCCACCCCTGCAAGCTCTGACCTATGTGTACTTACAGCCTGTGTCTTTGAGCTGTGTGATGGTGTTGGACATGATGCGCACACAGCCCAGGAAGCCAGCCCCTTGCTTCTTGTGAATCTTCTTGTGGTTCCATATACTGATTGTCACCGAGTCCAACTGACCAATGTACCTGCAAATGACAGTAAATAATCCAGCATGTTGATTGTATAACAATATGAATATTCTTATATCAATGCCTACGGAAATTCTATGCTGAAAGAACACATAAAGAGCAAATTTAGGTCATTTATAAGATGACTGTCAGATCCCCACCCCTTTGACCTATTTTTTTTCATGTAATTTAACGATTCTGTTTAAATTTACATGAACCATAATTCATTCAGGAACATTTAAAAGAACATGCCTTAATAAATACACTCATTCCTGTAAATATAAGTGTTACAATCCATGTATATTGGGTACTGAATAATACTAACAGATCGAAGTGCTGGTTCCATTTTGGATCGAGTGTGTTTTTACATATCTCTGTGGAGTGACACTGCCCGGAACCGTCCACGCTGATCTTGGCAAACGGGTCAGGAAGGCCTGAAACACAAACACACAATAACATTGCATATCATAAAATAATGCAGCAGAAAAAAGGTAAGCATGCCATAATGATTATATAGTGTGCAAAATATCACATCTGTTCATATATAAATGTACATGTATAGTGGGAGGAAATAAGTAAGTGTGGGTTTCGAAGTTCATGAGGTCCTTTAACAAATGAGGCTGCATTATGTAAGGCATCTCAGTGTGTCCCAGCACTCCTACCTTATTAACTTACTGCATTCAACAAATTTGTGAAAAATTAAGTTTTCTAAATAATAGCTGTAATTTCAAGATATTTAGTTTTTTAATGAAACATATTAAGTTTTGGTGAGGTCTGCGCTGATGAGGGAAACTTGAGTTCCCAGAGGAGACCCAACCTTTCTGGTATGGTGACTACTTATTAATTCATATGCGCCTGTTGTGTGTAAATAAAACCAAGTTGCCTAGGTGATAAGCTAGTGAGCCAACAGTACCTGATAACAAATGCAAGGATCCATCCACCAAAGAAAGCAAACAAAGGGAGACAATTTATTCTAAAAAAAAATATTGACATAATTCCCAAAATTATGGCCACATCACTACATGCAATATGTCTACTAAACTTTTTGCTATTTAGTAATTGCTCATTTTGATTGGATTTTGATTAATACTATCATTTAGTTGAATATTTTCATTCAATTAATTTTCTTTTACCCGTCACACGTGTTTTTGCATTTTCATGGGTAATTGCTAATTTGCTATGAAGACAGATTTACATTTAATATTTTTACAGTTATTGTATTTTTATTAATATGGAGGCATTGCCATTAAATATCAATTGAAGATCATGCAGGCTGAAAAATGGTTATAAAAACCATGATGTCTTGATCAATATTTTATATATGATAACTTGAAAATAACATTGTGGGTAATTAACAATTTTATGACAATGATCAACCAATGGGAAAGACCTCGGACCTCGGACAAATCCGATACAATTTGACGAGGTCCGATAATATTTCCCAAATTGTCGGACCTCGTGTCCGACAAAAAAAAACGTCGCCATCTTGACTTCCTTTACTTTAGATCAAGTTTTTCCAAATGTCTTCATAGAAAGGGTTTTCATTAAGTTGTTATTTTATTGTATTTAGAATTGTTAAACATTGTGAACGTCATAATTATACGTCATAATAATAAAAATAAACTCTACAAAAGGTATTTTCTATTCTTTGGTAAAGAAAAACGAGGTCCGATAAAATCTGGCGAGGTCCGACAAATTTTAAAAGTTATCGGACCTCGTGTCCGACAAGATTTTTTCGTCTTTCCCATTGGTTGATTATAGCCCCGTTGATTAAATTTCTGCTATAATACA
>VMBQ01001153.1:94884-118174 GCA_007657795.1 Dreissena rostriformis | reverse complement strand
ACCCACGTAGGACTGAAAAAACATCAATCGATTAACCCATTTATGCCTAGTGGACTCTCCCATCCTTCTAAATTGGATCAATTTATTTCCAAAATTAGGGATGTCTAGTATATTTATTTCTATATTTAGAATATTTCTTACAGAAATTCCTTTAAGCAAACAGCGAAGACCCTGATGAGACGCCGCATCATGCGGCGTCTCATCTGGGTCTACGCTGTTTGCCAAGGCCTTTTTTCTAGACGCTAGACACTCATGCCATTAATCAGCCAAGCCTCCAGAGAGAGAGAGACTGGATACAGCTCCAACCCTCAGACTTCCTGGCCCAGAACGTGTCTCCAGACTGACTGGAAACAGGCTTGTTACTTTCCATACGCTGTTCCTCATATTTTCACATGGATAATATCTATGCAAACAGTTTACTGACTGCTGAAAACATAAATGTACATATAGGCTAGATATTACATGATTATGTAAATCTAGAATCAGAAGGATGGAAAAATCCCAGGGTTGTCAAAAGTCTAAAGGCAAATTCATAGTTATGACAGAATATCTGCAATTAAATAAAAATTCTTTTCCAGGACTTTCCTCCATTTTTCAATGACTACATGTATTAAAATTGATCATTCTTAAAGAAAATATGTAAAAAGACAGTCATTTCAAAAACTAGAACCCATAAATATTATAATAGAATTTAATATGTATATAGGTAAACACAATCAAATATCCATTTGTAAACAATCCATATGCAATATCAGTCTTAACCCTTTGAGCGCTGGAACCGGATTTTAAAGGCCTTTGCAAACAGTTTGGATCCAGATGAGACGCCACAGAACGTGGCGTCTCATCAGGATCCAAACTGTTTGCTATTCTGATAGTATTCTTTGAAAACAAATCGAAGAAAATGCTAATTTTATAAATTCAGCAGACGACATTTCAGTAGACGACAAATTTCCCAGCATGCAAAGGGTTAAAATTTGAGGTGAAGTTTGCTTATCATATTTTTGAGTGGAAAAAAATTATTTTTTCCAATTGGGTATTTTTTGCTCTTAATTCTAAAAAAAAAAACATGCATATTTTGCTTTGGGACCTGTGAGAGCAGAAGAAAACGGTCTGAACAGACCTTATTAACTTATTGAACAGAGACTGTTTGTCGATTTTGAGCCAAAGTGATATTGACCTTTATCCAACTGCCCCATACTCAATCCAAACTCAGGTCAACATATAGGCAATCTATGCACACAAATTCAGTGCAATACCTCCATCCATACAAAAGTTATTCAGCAGAAACATTTTTTTTTTTAGAAACAATGACCTTGACCTAAACCTGACTGGCCTCAAATGCAATCCCAAGCTGGGTTTGCAGGTAAGCTACCTACAAATACAATTTGTATTATCACTATGATCCAAACTCAAGTCATTGAGCGGAAACAATTTTTCAATATTGAATAACATTGACCATAACCTTGATTCCACCTGCCCTACAAGCAATCCTGTGCTAGATCTCCATTTAAATTACCATCACACACAATTTGAATGCAATATGTCCAGCCAAACTGGAGTTATTTAGCAAAAACTATTTTTCTATTTTAACTGGCAAAGGCCAATGCACAATGGAAAACTGTCAATCTTTTAACAAGTTATTTAGCGAAAAAAAACGCATTGGTCTACCGACAGACCGACCGACCAACATCCCGCAAAACAATATACCCCCTCTTCTTCGAAGCGGGATAATAACAAGAAGGCCAGGCCCTAAGGCGCTCACCTGAGACCCAAAGGAACTAAACTATTCTGAGAAGGTGGAGTTCAAAATAATAAAAGTACTTTATGAAACATAAAGTTTCATGTAGATTGGAATATAAATGTGACTTCTAGTGTTAACAAGATTTCACTATATCCATATAAGGAAAACTGCCCGGCCCCCTTGTGGCCATGTTTTTCAATGTTAACATGGTTTTACTATAGCCGTATTAGGAAAACTGCCACGCCCCCTGGCGGCCATGTTTTTCAACCAACCGGAACCATTTTCAAACAAGTCCAACATATTATTGGGACACATGTTCTGACCAAGTTTCATGAAGATTGGACAATATATGTGGCCTCTAGAGTGTTCACAAGGTAAATGTTGACGCCGCACGACGGAGGACGGACAAAAGGCGATCACAAAAGCTCACCATGAGCACTTTGTGCTCAGGTGAGCTAAAAATTGAGATATAATAATCATAAGACACTTCTTTTTTGTATAAGAGATCAGACAACATTAATTTAATTTAGAAAATGGTGGATAATTCAAGGGCCATAATTCAAAAGTTCTTCATGTAATTGTGCTGCTTATCGAACAAGGTTGAGATTATATGCCCACACAAATTTCTACAAAGTTTCATGATGACCGGATCTGACCTCTGAGTTAAAGACCGAACAAGGTAATTTTACATTTTTTTTATAATTCTAGGATACAGACAAGTTTATTGTGATCTGGCTGGTTATCAAAATTGGCTTTTTATGAGATAAACATCATTACCAAGTTCCATGATGATCTGATTTGAACTGTTTGATTTATAGATCGGACATCGTTCTGCTGATACCACCCGTCCAAATGCCAGCCACTGCATGTGTTTTCATAATAAGCTCTGCCTTTTCCAAATGGGCGTATAAAAAGGCAGGTGGATTGGCAATATGCAGCAAATTAAAACTTCATGACTTGCACAAAAATGACAAAGTAAAAGGNAAGTTTGTTTGCAAATATGGTTTATGAGAGGCCTAAAGTTCATAAAGCTGAAAGAGTGACAGAGCTGGTTGCGAAACAAAACTTTCTGGCATGGTGCTGAAAAATATATTACTGGTAAATTTTGCAAATGTATACAGATATTTTCCATCCCAGCAACAAAGTAAATCAAGACTACATAAAATAATCAAAATCGATAATTATCCATATTTTTGATGCACAATTAATCATTTTTATTTAAATTTTCAGATTATTATCTATTTAAGCATTAATTTGGACAATTTTAAGGACTGTTTTTGCAGTTTCAAATGTACGGACTTATTAAGGACTCTGCATAAAATTCAAAAACTGTTCATCTCCTGTGTAAACCATGAATTTTATTTCATGTTATTAATGGTAGTAAATCTTCAAGACAGCATTTATGTTTTCTTTATGATCAGCAACAAAAACATTAAAGATGTTGATAACATGCAACTGTTCTAGAAGTCTTTCACATACATATTACACAGTATAATGCTACTGCTCTGCAGTTAGCAGACATCTCTGCATAAATGCACATAAACCTGGAGATCCTCTGAAAGTGATCCAGGAGCTATAATAAAAGCAGACGTGTTCACTTATTTTAAGTTAGTTTCACTTTATTTAAAAATATATATGAAATTAAATAAATCGCTGGCTTTACATACTATACATGTATATGCATGTACATAAAGTTAAGAGTTTTAAGACAAATAACATCTGTCCTCATTACACAGAAAATAAATCAAGACAGTTCACATGTACTCCTATTTATCAAGAAATCAATAAAACCTAATGAAATCATAGCAAATTACCGTAATTACTCTGTTTTCGGACACTTAATTTTTTTTAATTTTTTTTGTGTCCGAAAACTTAAGATACGAAAAATATTCACAAAATACAGGTGTCCGATGAATTGTCCGAAAATAGCACGTGCTTGTTAATACCACACTGTATAGTATAAATTACATTTGTAATGTTTGCACTGCATTTGAAATAATTTCAAATGCTTTTTTTATTATACAGAAAGTTAATACAAGGTTTTACTTCGACAAATGAGTTCAATGGTGAGCATGTGATGTACCGATACTCTCTATTATGAACCTGTAATTAACGCAATAAAAAATGAAAACTATGAATTCTTTGTTTGTTCATTTCCGATAGTTGTTGTTTAACACATTCCACTGCTCGTAAAACTTGCAATAGGGTGCATCACACTTTGGAGCGTTTAGTATTTGTCACAGGTATCTAACTGAGAAGGGGCTTTCGGGCAAAACCATTGTTTAATAACGGTTAACAAGGTTATTTACCCAATAATGCAAATGTAATGGTCCATTACCCTAAGGCATGCATCTGCCAGGTTTTATTACGTTAACCCGTTTGTAAAACCGAATGATCGAAGTGTCATCAGATAACAAAAACAGGGCCGACATTTGGTAAAATAGCGCTGTAAAATATACTGTCAGAAAACTTAGAATCATTAATTATGGACGAAAACCTGTATGTCCGAAAATTAAGAGTCACGAAAATTAATTATTTTTGCTAAAAAAGGGGGTGTCCGAAAACATAGAGTGTCCGAAAACATAGAGTAATTACGGTAGTTGTCATGTGACCACTGACAGCAATCAAGCTGTTTCCAGTCAGAAGCCAGAGATCAAAGGCGCATTATGGGCCTGATACAGCCATCAATGGTCCACCACTCCAGGACTGGAGCCTGTCTGGGAAAGCAATAATCACCATATGGGCTAAATGCTTAACTGGGCTAAATGCAAGTGAGAAAAGTGTCATCCCAGATTAGCCTGTGCATTTTGCACAGGCCAATCAGGGATGACACTTTCCGCTTAAATGGAACGTTCTACTTATACAAAGTCTCTTCTAAAAGGTAATCCAGTTTACGCGGAAAGTGTTGTCCCTGATAAGCCTGTGCACATCCTTATTTGGGACCACACTTTACACACATGCATTAAGCCCAGTTTTCACAGAATGCCGCTTAAATGATTACCATATGGGTACATCCACTTAAAGATAAGAGACCCAGTAGACCTTCTATATGCCAGTGAACAAGGGAAGCCACACAGACTGGAGATATTAATCTGAAGCTTATGATAAATATTCTCATTATTTCTTACTTCTTGTGCATGCCATTATTTAATTGAAATAAATAGGATCATGATGTCATTTTCCTAGCAGCATTAGAAGTTGTTTATATAATATTCACAAACATATTTATAGGCTGGCTCTGATAACAAAAGACATTTTGTATTCAAAATATGTCCAAATAGCATTAAACTGCTATTCCCCTATAAACCAAAGTCTGCAAGTTTTTACAATTTACAAAAATTGCTGTATTTCTTTGTCTAAGAATACGCAACAAATGTTTATTTTCAAAATACACATATTTTATGTTCATTGGGAAATTCTTGCAGGGGTAAAGCCTTCATCAGACTAAAGACTTTCTGTAAAATTATGTTCTGTTAATATTGTGTACATTAAATACTTAATGGTGCATTAACCCACTACACTTTGGTTAGCAGGTCACTTACTAAAACAATATTTGTGTATAAATCTATTTCTTTACATTACTGATTTGAAAGAATGCATGAATTCCACTGTTTTTTGAAGCAACATGAAAACCAATTGCTTCATATATATTATAACATTATAAGCATAGCTCTGTGATACCTCATACATTTATGTGTAACAAAGTATATATGATCAACATGTTGTCTTGTTTTATGAGTTTCAATATTCACGAATAAAAAGTAGAATAAAATCAACATGAAACCCCAGGAAAGCAAAAACGTCTTCACTCAGTCACAATATAATATTCTGTTCCAGCATTGGATTCAGAACCAGACACACAACTGGCATACATGAGGGAGACATAATTCTGGGGTCAACTCAAGACTATTAATTCAATCTGGCCACTAGCCTATCAGTCTCCTATGAACGGGTCTAGACTCACCCAAGTACAAAGATATTGATCTTGTTGATCATCTCATACACTGCCATAATGGAAATACAATTTGCTCATGCTTGGGAAACACAATTGCAAGTATATGGTACACATTTCCATTTGTCTGGTGAGCACTACACAGTTATATACAGAAATAGGTCACTAATCACATGTGACCTACATGAGTCAACAAAAAGAACAAATGACAGATGTGTTTACATGTTAAAATTATTTAAAACACAATAGATACATTTGCCTCTTGGGAGTGATTAGTAAAAAAAAGACGAACCACTGTTTTGTGGACGTTGACATAAAAAACTTATACAATAAAGCAGTCCAAAGAACAGCTGAATCCTCTGCAGTGCTCCTTTTGACCATTAATTGAGACAAACTATGAGTTGGCTTGACTTTCCAATACCTTCAGCACATTCTCATGTGACCTGCATATGCGAAAATTGGTCTTTTGCCATATGCGGTCAAGGTAGTTCCAGACTGTGCATCCATGCAGTCTGGTCAGGTGCTAACTGTCCATTTTTAAGTCACTCAAGGTTTGGTGGTCTCATTAGCAGACAGGGTAGCTCCTGATCAGACTGAAGGATGCACTGGCTGGTCTGGAGCTACCTTGGCAGCATATGGCATTACACCAATTTTTCCATGATGCGGGTCAAGTGGTAATGTGCAATATCCCTGTGTTTTTTAACCCTTTGAGCGCTGGAACCGGATTTTGAAGGCCTTTGCAAACAGTTTGGATCCAGATAAGACGCCACAGAACGTGGCGTCTCATCAGAATCCAAACTGTTTGCTATTCTGATAGTATTCTTTAAAAAAAATCAAAGAAAATGCTAATTTTAGAAATTTAGCAGATGACATTTTAGCAGATGACAAATTTCCCAGCATGCAAAGGGTTAAAGGATCACATGAGCCACCTCATGCCGCTAATTTTTGCGAAAATTGGTCTTATGCCATATGCGGCAAATGTAGCTCCAGACCAGCTAACACATCGGGGGGTATGGACAATAGGTTAAATTTGGAATTTAATTTAAATTATTTCATTAGTATTCACTTATTAAACAAAGAGTATTTTATTAGTTACCGCAAGACTATCATGAAACAGTTCAGAACATGTTAATGCATATAAACAAGCACACACACAAATTTTAAGTCATGAAACAATGGATGATCATTAACATGGTTTTACTTGCCAATTGCAAAATTTGCATATCAATCGTGTTATTAAATTATTTATTAATAAAACATAATTATAGTAATTTATATGGATCCTCATAGTTTTTTTCTATATATTTTTTTTTTTTACCAGGAGTGAATTTTGTTGGTCACTTATATAAGGGTATGCATTGTTGCTGCTAAAATGTAAAAAATGATCACACATTGATCAAGTGCTTTAATTAAGTTGACAACATATCTAATCGTCTTTATTTCCGGTTCATTTAAGGGTCATGAGGATGCTAGGAAGCCAAGAAAATGGGGTCACACATTTGCCTCAGGGACACAGAACCAGGGGAATCCCTGGATCATATACATTTGTATCATGATTATGTTTCTACTTAACCCTTTGCATGCCGGGAAATTTGTCGTCTGCTAAAATGTTGTCTGCTAAATTTCTAAAATTTGCATTTTCTTCGATTTAAAAAAACAAAAAACTATCAGAATAGCAAACAGTTTGGATCCTGATGAGACGCCACGTTCTGTGGCGTCTCATCTGGATCCAAACTGTTTGCAAAAACCTTCAAAATCCGGTTCCAGCACTCAAAGGGTTAACATTCAAGAAATGGTAATGAAATAAAAGTGAAGCAAATGGCCGTTATTAATGAAAGCACAACAAATTTCAGAGGTCTTAAGAAAGGGAAAATCAGAATACACAAGATAAGCCTCAGATATACCTATTGCACTGTCATAACTATGAACAACACTGTTTACTTACGAAAAAAGTCTCTCTTGCATAGATTCTTGGCACACAGAACTGAAAAAAACAAGAGGTGTTTGTAAAACATGCATTTATTTACCAACTTGAAGCAATGTCACCACACTGTTCTTGACATCAGATATGAATATCATTAGGGATCATACTTCCTCAAGACTAAAAAAACATACTAATTAATATGAGCTTAAAAAAACTCTAGATATTGTGCCGAAACCAATTTCACATTGCAAGCCCCTATGACCTTGACCTTTGACCCTTAATTTATTAGATATCTTGCTTTCCACCCAAGTTACAATTTTGGGAACATTACTGAATAACGGGTATAAAATGAAGTATCAAAAATTCTCGTCTTGCTTTTATTTAATAACAATGAAATCCTGAGCAAATTAAGCAAAAGTAAACAGCAAAATTAGGAAACAAAAATTATTTCCCAAACATAATATTATCAGCAATTTTGTTTGCTGCATTGTGGTGTGAAAACCAGTACCGCACCAATTGGAAAAAATTAGTGCCAAAAACCCTGAAATTTCATAAAATATTCAGAAAATGTGTCTTTTTAATTGCTTGCCGTGAAACTTAACTGCAATAAACCCATATTATTATTCTTTTACATACCTTTCTGCTTAAATGTTCATTTTCAGTACTCATTTTATTTGTTCACTTGCAGATAATCTGCTTTTGGAATGAAATTGATGCAACTTTCTTTCTTTTCAGGAATTTTTCGCGCAGCAATTGGGAATTTTGTAATATGTTCTTGACTGGGAAAGTCCCTTTTACGGGTACTTAAAATTATTAAGAAGAAGAAAAATTAACTAATTAATTCTTAATGATTATTTTACACTTATTCATTTGGTATGTTAGACCAAAAGAATGATTCAATGTTCTTATTAAAAAAAAATCAGTTGTGAAGGAGCAATATATTTTTAATACAACAAAATGGCAGCATTTTTTACTGTACATATAACACAATCAGGGCTTTTCTAACCATTTTTGGAATATTACCTGTTCCGGTTAATCCTTTGCATGCTGGGAAATTTGTCGCCTGCTAAAATGTCGTCTGCTGAATTTCTAGAATTAGCATTTTCTTTGATTTTTTTTTCAAAGAATACTTTCATAATAGCAAACAGTTTGGATCCTGATGAGATGCCACGTTCTGTGGCGTCTCATCTGGATCCAAACTGTTTGCAAAGGCCTTTAAAATTCGGTTCCAGCGCTTAAAGGGTTAAATTGGCAATTTTAGCTTCATTCTACTTATAACTGGAAAAGTATTATTGTTTGACAAATAAATTTCAATTATTGATGATAAAGGTTACATATAACAGAAAATCCCTAAAACAGACCAGTAAAGATATCAGTAAAATGTATACAACAACTTCACGGTGCTTGTACCACGTGACTTTTAAAGATCTGTGTTGGGAGAATAAAGCGCGACCCAGTTAACATTTTTAAGGATTTCTTTTTAAATATTTCACCATTTTTAATGGGTGAGAGTTTTCTATAGGTATCATGAATTTTTTAAACAAATAAGTATTTTTTCAGTAAAGTGCAACCGCGCGTTTGTAATATGAAGTCCCCACACTGATTCGACATGTTTCTAACCGTTCAAACGTGTGGTTGCAATTTACTGAAAAAATGCTTATTTGTTTAAAAAAATCATGATACCTATAGAAAACTATGAGTCTAATCATATGATATAAATTGGGGGTGAGTTGTAGTTGCAATTATGAACTCCCAGCTATTGACCCTCGCTGGGAGTTGCAACTGATTAAGGCTCTTTCCATGGAAAGTTGCCGCCTGGAATCCAGGCATCACATGGTAGGAATCGGTAGTATTAGCAACATTAACTATTTTCTGGCATAAATATACACTATCAGATAAAAAAATATATCACTAATTAAAACAACTAATGTGTTATAGTGCGCTCGCATAATAATGATATTAATTAAAAGTTTCAACCACGTCAACAGTTCATTTAAATGTGTAAGTTTTTGCAATGGACAAAGCCGAGTTTTCAGAATTCGACTTTCTCCAGATTCTTCCGCGAGATAGATCTCGTGTCTAATAAACAAATCATTATAATGACAATACACCGACTACCTCTGGAACCTCCGTACGATAGATCGAATCATCAATTCAAACCTTTGGCTTTTGGTTTGTAAATGATTTTTGTTTAAAGTGTTTGTTTTCAGGATTCCTCCACAAATGACTTGCAAATTGATGGCGATGTTAAAAGGTCAGGGTTCAACATTAACTTATTTTACAGCAAGACCATCGGACCAGCTCCTCTTGAAATGTGCTAGCCGGAATCTGATGTCTACTAGACCATAAATGACGTAGCAAATAAACACAATTAAAAAATTATCAGTTCCTTCTACAAACCGGCCGACCTTTTCGTATGTCTTGCATGGGATGCGAAGCATTTTTTGCTTTTCTTCGTCAAATTCAAGCCATGGGAACTTGATTTTCCATTTAGGATCAAATTGACGTTTTTGTTTTTCTTCATATTTACGTTTCCTGTGAGTGTCAGTTATACCGTCGGATTCTTCTTTATTACCTGATTTCAGATAATCACGAACTTGAACAAAGCCATTATTTAAATTACATTCATTACGTCTGCTAGGCCAAAATGTTTATATTGATGATACCGAATTTCGATACAAGTTGAAAAACATGCTGTAAAGTTTTACGACACTGCAGAAAATCATTAATATTCATGACAACTTGACCAATTGAAACAAGCAATTTCTGCGGGAAGCTCTCCTTCAAGTCTAAAAATAGCGATGAATCATGTGAATGCTCCCAGTTTGTTCTGATGTAAAAAACGGATACAAGAGTAATTTTACACATTAAAAAAAAGGTTTACACGGCAGTTAGTTATAATAATAAGAATTTTTATGTAAGACCAGTCGGACAAGCTAGCCAGCAGATTTACTAGCCTGAACACTGATCTTACTGACCACTGATCTTACTAGACAATGTCTTTCGGACGTGCCTTAATGTCAAACCCTGCAGGTATTGTGTTTGTTACGATGTATTAGGTTGATTGAACTCGATTTTATAGGCAAACTTGAGACTTAATTTTTTGACATGGAATTTGGTTTTATCAAGAAGAACTCTAGGCTGTAGGTATGTACTCATAAAAGCTCAAAGAATTCAAGAAGAACTAGGGTGAGTTGATGAAAGTGCCAAATTTAAGCGCAAGTTTTTGGCCATAATTAAAATTCAATTTGTTATACGGACATAGCACCACAACCAATTATGAAATATGATTTCAAGGATGACATGTGCTATTTATTTACTTGATAAGTAAAATTCAAAGTTTGCTTGAGTCAGCCTGAAAAGGAAACCAAGTTAATTATCAGCAATGATTGACAAAAGATTTTAATCAATGGCATACCTGTCAAACGTATCTTCATTGTAGAGGATCCATGTCTTCTTGATCCGTTACTAGCCATTCCGTTACATCTTTAAGCACAAAGCCACTAAATAAACAATTCAAAAACCCATATTATTTCAGATTAAAAGGTTTTAACATCAAAAAAGGACAGTATGCAAATGAGTTCAGTCAACTTCCGGTTGAGTTCAATTTGCAGGTTTCCAGCTTCGAGTATTGTTCATGAAGAAACGGGAAACAAATATATGTAATATGCGGCACACAGGTGTAAGATTTTCCAGTACTTGCCAGTGACAAACTGTTATTGTATCGGTGTGTAATAGTGTTGTTTCAATTTTTAAATCATAGTTCAATATTTTAATTACATCCTGTTCATAGCATTTTCCTCAAATACATTAAATTCACGAATAGATATAATTAAAATCGCAACAGCTTACGAGAATATAATTTAACTTTAAGAATTTTTTTTTAAATATCACAATCACTTATTTATTAAGAACTACTTCAACAACATTTTATTTTTTCAAATATAATCCATACCTAAAAATAAAATAATAGATGTATTCATTTTAAGTGCATTTAAAGTTGCGTTGGTCCCAAACAATCCGAGCAATAAACATTTAAAAGCAAGCGTCTACAGAATTTCATGCAATGGCGAAGATCCTTTACTGAATTAATACGTGAAGATTTAAGTCAAGTGACCAGGTATGTGAGTTCTTAATATGAAAGATTAAATATTTAGGATCTAACATTCAGGGTTTAAAATAATGGTATTCAATTATTATAAAATTGACGTTTTCATGTCAAATAATCATAAGAACGTACTCTACAGACGCTTTTTTAACATGAAAGAAACAAGGTTACAAAGCACTTACAATATGTTGTTTTTTTCAACGTCAAAAATAAAATAAGATCAGTAATAATTTACTATAGACAAATCATTGTTATTCTGAGAATCAGGAAAAACACATTGTTTGTAATATTTCAGACTGATTTTTAGCTTAGCAAACAGTTTTTTTTTGCAAAAGTAAATTAACTAAAGTTGGATTTTTTTTGTTATACCTTCAATTGGGAAATTAATTATTTGTCATTTATCCGCGATTGGTAAAGTGCCGTTTTTCGGTACTTTACAAAGAAGGAAAACAATTGCTGCTACACAATCAATTATTTTGATATATACAGAAATAAACATTTGGAAAAAAAGACCAAAGGTTAATAATTATTTTCATCATGATTCATGGGCATATATTTATAAAATATTTGAGATGTAACATCTTTATGAAAATAACTCACAACTCAACCAGAATATAGCATATAATCAAATAATTTATTTCTATAGAGTGTACATTCTTAATTTAATGCATTTTCAGGAGACAGTTCCTGCAACACATAACAATGAAAATTTCTCATGAAAATTTGATACACAATCAGTCCCCAGAGTACAGGAAGGCCCTTCAGGAACTCATCAAGTTTGAACTACAAGCATTGGTAAGCACAGTGATAACAGGGTATTAATTGATAGCCTGAACAGGGTTGTAATAGAACTATTTAAAAAGGAGCTTTTAGTAACCTCTGATCTTAAATTTGATTAAAGTAAAAGATATTTTCCTCTTTTAACTCCACACATTTTTTTGGTAAATACTTATTAAATTTTTCATTCCATCATTTTTGAAACATTTGTCAGGGAAAGATATATAGCGAAAAAGCCCCTCAAACAGGTCAACTCCAAAAGACTGATCTCAGATCCCCCTTTCCACCCTGTCCCTTTTAGCAGCATCATGTCTCTTTTGGTATCTGTAATAATCAGTCTTTATATACCTTTGAAATCTGTTTGACTTCAATTTGTTGTACATGACAAATGCATGTTCTAATATTTTAAAATTGTGCGTGTATTGTTACATTTGATAGGTTGAGCGTTTGTCGGCCACTGGTGAGGAGGCCCTTGTGTTAACAGCCAGTGTACAAGATGGTTCATCCACACAGTTCGGATCGCACAGAGCAGAGTGCTTTCTTAGCAAACGTAGCTGTCTGGAACAGGAGTTCCTCAATTTTTGTTCAGGTTTGTTTATCTCATTAAGCTAAAGTTTCATTTGTGTGTGGTGGTGGCAGTGTCTTCTAAAGCTTTTACAGAATGAGATAATAACTTGAGGAAGTTTTTTTTAAACCATCAGAAATTTTTAATAGGCCTAAACGAAAGGGCAAATTCAATTGATCATGTCATATTTTGAATTATAGATTTGTTTTTTAGAAACGTTTTGTTTAATTAAGGCTTGTGCAGACTCAAAAAGGTTTTACTTTATCATCATAAGACTTTTAATGAAATATTATACGACATATCTTTTAATCCCCCCCCCCCCTGAATGAATTGCACTTGTCTGTACGTCCCAAAACTTGTGTTTTAAACTCCTCTTTAACCCTTTGAGCGCTGGAACCGGATTTTGAAGGCCTTTGCAAACAGTTTGGATCCAGATGAGACGCCACAGAACGTGGTGTCTCATCAGGATCCAAACTGTTTGCTATTCTGATAGTATTTTTTAAATTTTTTTGAAGAAAATGCTAATTTTAGAAATTCAGCAGATGACATTTTAGCAGACGACAAATTTCCCAGCATGCAAAGGGTTAAGTACTGGGTATCTCGCTCAAACTTTCACTGTTGAATGCCATGAATGTGTAGATGATTGCAATGAAAGGAATTTTGGCTGGGAAAAGTATTGGCAAAACTATAGCCCTTTGCCTCTTTTTCCAGTGTAGTCCCAAAATATAGAGTTTTCAACTCTTATTTAACCACTGTGTGAATATAGTTCAAACTTGCACAGTTGAATGGCCATAATGTTTACATAAAAGTATAGAAAGGAATTCTGGCTGTTACTGGTTTTGGCAGAAATATGGCCCTTTGTCTTTTTGTCCATTGTAGACTATATAGTGGCTATATCTATGTTCAAATGTGTTGTGGGTCATCAGTGTCTGTGACACATTTCTAGTTTTAGACATACGTGAGTCATACTCCATCAGGAAACTCAATTAACATGGAGTTGGAAGATTGCTTTATTGCTTCATAAACATCAAGGTTTCTATATGCGATCTCATTGTTGAATGTTTGTTTAATAAAACCTGCACATTAGATCTATCATAGCCATCTTAAGTGCATGGTATTACTCCAGTTTTTATCAAAATAAGACATGTCCATTATTTTGACCATAATTACAATTAACATTCTTAGTGTTACACAAAGTTCTGTAATTTTCAAAAGCATATCAATTATATACTAATGTGTTGTAGGGTATTTAGATGAAGTAGCAGCCAGTTCTGCTGATGAACTCTGTAACTATGGCGATGATTTGGAGGAAGATGAAGCGAAAGGTATCAAAAGATGTATTTTTTATAATTTTATGCCATATGTTGCCATTTGCACAGTTCGGTCAGGAGGTACCCTGTATGCTATTGAGACCACAAAACCTTGCGTGACTTTATAGATATGCACAGGCTTGGTGCTATGCTTGCCGCGTATTGCGTGATACCCATTTCTGACCATGCCATTTCATACCACGACGCGGCTCATATATTACATCAGTAACAAATTTGATACTTGCCATATTGGTAAACAAAACATTTCATAGTACATTTAGGTATTTTGCCAGATAAACTTTTCCATTGATCTAAAATGGTAATTGTACTCATCAATTGCCTGGTCATTTTTTAGATTAGCATTAAGGTATTGATATTGCAGAAAACATAAACGAAATTAATAACAGTAATATCCAGGAAATATTAAAGAATATTGTTCACACTTTCTTTCAACAGTATGGTGTGTTTAGAGAACCATAGAAATTTTGCGTAGTGAGTGTATCACTGATGCCAATTTATATCTTTTTTCCAGAAGAACTGAGCAGTTGCCCATCAGCAGTTTCAATACAGTTTTCCCCTTTGAGAACAAGAGAAAGAACAAACTCGCTGAAAATCTCTTTCTCAGCAGAAAAAGATGCTCAAGAGAACCTGGATGAAGCCTCTCAGAATTCAGATATTTTTGCATCTGAGCGCAACGATAGTGCTTCTTCAGTGGCCAGTTTCCATGACAAAAATGAAAAAGATCCGAAGGAGCAGTCTGGAGGGAAGAAGAATCTGCAGTGTCGAGTATGCTGTCGTAATTTCCGGTCTTACAAAACTCTGGAGCAGCACTCAAGGCTCCATATGGCAAAATCTTACAAGTGCAGTTTCTGTGGCAAGATTTTCTCCATGAAGAAGAGTTATCTGAGGCATGTTAAGAACCACAAGCCACAGAGCTCAGACAAACAGTGTCACTATGAGGGGCGTAAATTTTCATGTAACCTGTGTGGAAAATCTTTTAATGAGAAGTATTCTTTGAGAGTTCATCAGACCAGTCACTTCTTTACAACACAGAAGCTAGATAAGAACTCTGATATGGCCGCTGGACAGTCATGTAAGACTTGCGGCAAACTGTCTAAAACAAAGGCAGCCATGAGAAATCACATGCTTTCACATTCGGCAAAGAAATTTCCCTGTGAATATTGTAATAAACGTTTCAGTGTTCGGTACAGCTATATACGACACAGGAGGATACACACTGGGGAGAGACCCTACAAGTGTGTGGCCTGCTCTCGTAGCTTCTCAGATGGGAGCGCCTGGAGCAAGCACATCAAAACACACACGGGCATCAAACCGTATTCATGTGACCTCTGCTCAAAATCATTCTATTACAAAGCTAACTGTAAAACTCACATGAAGAAAGTTCATAATATTCAAGGTAAGAAACTTGTTACTGCTATGACTGCCACAGTTGCAAAGAAAGAGAAAGACAGCAAGCCGGAATACAGTTTGTTAGTGAGTGGTGACGAAAATGATTATCATGCTGCAAAAGAGTTTGATACCTCATTGAATTTTGCAATTCCAACCGCGGGAGATGAAATATTTGGGGGAGAGATAAATCTTCGCCTGGATGAAAGTGACAAGGAGTCAGAGGTCTCTAACTTGCTTGGCTCTGCATTTGTACAAGACATCATGTCAAGTTCTGAAAAAGATGATTTCACAAAGTTGGGTGAAAGTCATGACAACAGCTTTTCCGCCTCTATCATGGAAAGTCTTGGCTTGGATGAAAAGTTTCAGACAGAATTTGTTGAAAGAAACCTTCATGACAGGGCCATTGAATCAGATCATGATTTTATTTCAGCTGAATTTCCAGAGGAATCAGACATTTTAGTTAATGAAATGGAATCTGACATTCAGGAACAAACAGATTTGAAGACAAACTCAAGAGACCAGGTAGATATTCTTCCAAGTCCTAAAACGCAAAGAAAGTCATTTGCTGCCAGAAAAACATTAAGCGGTAAAGGTAAACCACTTCCTGAATCACCAGCCAAATGTAAAATTTGCCACAAAAAGTTTAAGCAAGAATCTGTTTTGAAGCAACATTTACAGTTCCATTGCATGTTGAAATTATACAAGTGTCGTTACTGTGGGAAGCAGCTATCCACAAAGCACAGTCTTATCCGTCACGAGCGGATCCATGTGGGTGATCGACCTTGGCAGTGTAGCATGTGCAACAAGACATTTGCTGACAACTATGGCTGCATTCGACACATCAATACCCATTTCAGGAAAGACGATAAATCCTGTGTGAAAACATCTCAAGATATTTATACCAGTAAACACTCTGAATATACAGCAACTGAACTAGACAATGCCCTAGAAATGGCAACCTCTTTGCCAACTTTTGTGGCTGCAGACGATATCGCAGCAGACTTGTCTTCAGGTATTATGAACAGTGCTGCCAGTATCAGTATTACTGGTACTTGTAGTTCTGAAGTAAGTGATTATAGTGCATGTATATTGCCAGCTGTGGACAGCCAGTCAACCTCGATGGATGATTCCTGGAGTGCCGGCCTTGCACTTCCGGCCTCTATTCTGCCGTACCAGCAGAACAACGAAGAGGTACAAACATCATTTCAGCACACAAATACAATCAACAATGGAAAACCAGTCAATGACGGGCAGTCTGACAGCAAGCTACACACTGCCAATGAAGAAAATAAACCCGCAGTCGCAAAGGAAAAAAAGTACCTGTACAAATGTGCTAAATGTTGTTCATTCTTTCCAACTGAATTATTGTGCATTGATCACATTAAACAAGCATGCAGTAAAGTCAGCCTGAATTTGCTCACAGCTGATAAGCCTCAACAAGCCAACCTTGCTGGGCAGTCAGTCGTGAACAGTTCTTCTACATCTAGTGATTTAGACACCTATCTTAGCCATATACAGTGTTCCATCTGTTATGCTATTTTCAAGGACAAGGCGTCATGTCAGTTGCACATCTCCAATGGTTGTCGAGACCCAGACAAAACCCCAGTGTCGTCACAAGTAGAGACAATTTTACAACCTCAGCAAACACAAGCTCAGTTTCTCCAAGCAGAAACGCATAGTTTCATTTCTGGTAAAAACCAAGCCACACTTTTATTGACATCCCCTTCAACAGCATCATCTGTTTTCTCGGTTATTGCTGACAAAAATGTTGCTTCAAATACAATCATTGCAGTTTCCCGACAGAATACTGGAAGCAGCAACATTTCCTTCAAACCATATGCCGGTACTCAAATTTCCACTCAGAATTTGTCAGGCATTCAGCCAGGCATTCATACCACTGCTACAGTGGGCAAGGACTCTCAGTTTACAACTCTGATACAAAAACCTTCCACTCCCGTAGGTCAACTGAATACCCAGACTCTGCTTCAACAGGGGCAGGGCACTCCAGCTTGTAACCAGCTCACAGGCAAGTCTGACAAGAGGAAGAGTAGTGGAGATGAAAGCGAGAGAACCTGCACCCTGTGCCACAAAGTGTTCACAAACAAACACATCCTGAAACAGCACACGTTGATTCACATGGACCGTAAGTTTGGCTGCAAGTACTGCATGAAGAAGTTCCACAACAAGTACGGCCGCGACAGGCACGAGAGGATCCATACAGGGGAGATGCCCTTCTCGTGTCCAAGCTGTAAGAAAGCATTCCGCGATAACAGCACCTTCAGGAAACACACACGCTTGTGCTGTCCTGATAAATAAATTACCCCAATGTCTAAACCAAACACTCTACCATGGAGGCAAATGTAAAGTGATTTTAATTGAGCTGCTTTATGCATGTGCGTATAGTGTTGTCCCAAATTAGCCTGTGCAGTCAGTGCAGGCTAATCAGGGAAGACACTTTATGCTTAAACTGGATTTTCGATATGAAACTGCCATTAAACGAAAAATAAAATAAAGGCTGAAACTGCACAGGCTGATCTGGGACAACACTTTACGCACATGCATTTAGCCCCATTTTTACAGAACGAGGCTCAATTGTATCCGATATATAATAGGAATGTTAACCCTTTGAGCGCTGGAACCGGATTTTGAAGGCCTTTGCAAACAGTTTGGATCCAGATGAGACGCCACAGAACGTGGCGTCTCATCAGGATCCAAACTGTTTGCTATTCTGATAGTGGTCTTTGAAAAAAAGTGAAGAAAATGTTGATTTTAGAAATTCAGCAGACGACATTTTAGCAGACGACAAATTTCCCAGCATGCAAAGGGATAATATGAATGTTAAGAAGATACAGCAGTGTCTTGCTAAACCCTTGTACTGCTGATAAATGAATTTATTTGTCACTGTTATTGTTGTTTGTCTATGCCTTGTATGGAAGACTAAATATGTATGTATTTGTCAATCCTCAGAGTACCAATGTAATATTTTCTAAAATCTGGTTGAGAGCCCAGATTTAGATTTTCCATCGCTGTCTAGTGTTGGAACTTAGTTTTGTATCCAAAATAATGAATTTCCAAGCAATATAAATTTCATGTTGAAGAAAAACTTGCAAACTAAAAATTTCAGGAGAATCATAGTCCAGGTTATGTGAACATTATGCTGTATTATGCTATAATTATAAAGGTTGTGAAGTCGGTGCTGTTTCATGGACTTTTTTGCTTAGTTTCTATTCATTTAGCTTAGTTGCATTGAAAGCCTAAGGCTTAAAAGCTCTCGAGTCTGTTTCCTGGGTAGAAAATGGCACAACAAATTGTCACTTTACTGGAGTGTTTGTGCTATGGAAGTAGCTTTCAGCTAAGTTTATCCCACAGGATGTTATTTCGTCCATGCTCGCTCACTGCATTCTGATGAAAACTATATTATTACCGGGTACTATTTTTGCTAAAATATGGTTATATATGTAAAATATGGTTATATATGTATAATTGTCATTTATACTTTACAAATTTAAAATTATGTATTGTATCCTGATTTAATATGGAAGTTTTTTTGTGACGCACCCTACATATGTTCTTGTACATAGAATAATTAATAGAATATGGATATATTTTTTTTATGTTTTTCTGTGTTGTGAATTTATTTTGGAAAAAAATGCTTTTATGTGAATAAAATAGTGTTAACATTCTATGAAAGTGAAGTGGGTATCCTACCATGTTATGTACAATATTTTTCAGATAAGCATAAACATGTATAATTAAATTTGGTTGGTTAAAATTAGAGCAGTTATAATAATAGTAAGTGCNTATCATATGCAGAAAAAAAAAAAAAAAAAAAAAAAACTTTATTTTTTATATCAATGAAACCTTAACTTATGCAATGAAATTTACTGGTAATTCATGCTAGAAATGTTATATATGAACTTGTCACTGGTGTTATTCATATTTCAAGAAATAATTTATAAAGGTGTTTGATCTAATTGTAAACAAGTTTGTTTAATTAGTAAATAACCAACATTTGGGAAAATCATATTTTCCTTCGCGAACATATGTTTATGTTCAAGGCAAATGTATTTATTTTATAAATCAAACTGTTTTAAAGCATAGTCAAGAAAAGTAGTCAATTTTCTGCATTTTAATTGTATTTATTTAAACCTTTAAAGTAACATTAATACTCAAAAATCAACGTAAATTTCGTTAAGTATTTAGTAAAATAATGTTACCCAATAAAAAATCAATGTTCCTTATAGCAATATCCAAAATTTCAAAGTCAGATGTGTTCTGGTAACATAGATGTTTGTAGATATAAAATGCATGTTTTTAATTTTGTGTGTACACAAAAAATTCCATTTTATAACCCCACACTGATATCTATCCATACGACACATGAACACTAACATGGTACCAGTTTAGTGTTTTTGTGTCGTATTAATAGATATAGTCGCAGGACATTAAAATGGAATTAATTGTCACACGAAAAATTAAAAACAAGCATTTTATATCTACAAACATCCATGTTACCAGAAAACATCTCGTTTTGAACTTTTGGCATTTGCTATAAGATACAATGATTTTTTATTGGGTAACTTTATTTTACGAAATACTTTACGAAATTTCCGTTGACTTTTTAGTATTAATGTTACTTTAAGAAAAATGATACACTACTGGTAACTTGTTAATGATATTTGAATATGTTGTACATCTCATTGACAGTTGTAAGTCATGGTTAATTTGAACCATGGTCTTATTTGTATTTTCGTTTAATTAATGGATATGGTTTTAAGCGTTTTGTTGAACTTTCTGGGTTTCCTTTATGTATGGTTCTGTATTGGTCCACTAGGTATTTTTACTTTACATTTTAAATTTGGTATGAATTACCTGTACATTGATATAGTGGGTGTTTTCTCGTAGATTTTCTTTGTTAAATTAATATGGTGAAGAATAAAAAATAAATAAAATAATTGCAGCCGGCTTTGTGTTGGTATTATTGTTACATTTATTGATCTTGTAAGTCCCATGCGCCATTTAACGTTGAAATCTTTCTTAGAAAAACAACATTGTGGCAGTGAACTTATTTAGACAGATTTTTTTTAACTGCTTGTAATCTAGCTAGTCTCACTAGAGCCATTAATCCGGTAATGAATAAGTATTGTAGAGAAATGTATGAGGTTGACTTTAAAGGTAGCCTTCTATTTCTAATGTACAGCGTACCATTTAATAAAGGTTTACTTTAATTTTCTGCCATGCACTTACAAATCTTAGCTCAGACAAGTCCTATTTTGACAATGAAGTGCTCTGTATTGACCTTTAACCCGACCACATCCTTAAGTTCTTCCCTATTTAAACTGACTATTTCCACTATCTGCACTTTCTTCTAGCACGTAGGACAGATCCCAATGGAATAAGCATCTCACCCTTTCAGTTTATTTTATTCTTAAAGGCTATTGAAACACAGTTGCACATCTGAAGAATCCTGACAATATAGTTGAAAACCCGTATATGCCTCCATAACTAGACATACGAGTCGCGTTCTGAGAAAACTGGGCATAATGCTTGTGCGTAAATTGTCATCCCAGATTAGCCTGTGCAGTCCGCACAGGCTAATCAGGGACGACACTTTCCGCTTTTGTGACATTTTTCGTTTAAATGATGTCTCTTCTAAGCAAAAATCCAGTTTAGGCGGAAAGTGTCGTCCCTGATTAGCCTGTGCGGACTGCACAGGCTAATCTGGGATGACAATTTACGCACAAGCATTATGCCCAGTTTTCTCAGAACGCGACTCGTATGTCTAGTTATGGAGGCATATACGGGTTTTCAACTATATTGTCAGGATTCTTCAGATGTGCAACTGTGTTTCAATAGCCTTTAAGAATAAAATAAACTGAAAGGGTGAGATGCTTATTCCATTGGGATCTGTCCTACGTGCTAGAAGAAAGTGCAGATAGTGGAAATAGTCAGTTTAAATAGGGAAGAACTTAAGGATGTGGTCGGGTTAAAGGTCAATACAGAGCACTTCATTGTCAAAATAGGACTTGTCTGAGCTAAGATTTGTAAGTGCATGGCAGAAAATTAAAGTAAACCTTTATTAAATGGTACGCTGTACATTAGAAATAGAAGGCTACCTTTAAAGTCAACCTCATACATTTCTCTACAATACTTATTCATTACCGGATTAATGGCTCTAGTGAGACTAGCTAGATTACAAGCAGTTAAAAAAAATCTGTCTAAATAAGTTCACTGCCACAATGTTGTTTTTCTAAGAAAGATTTCAACGTTAAATGGCGCATGGGACTTACAAGATCAATAAATGTAACAATAATACCAACACAAAGCCGGCTGCAATTATTTTATTTATTTTTTATTCTTCACCATATTAATTTAACAAAGAAAATCTACGAGAAAACACCCACTATATCAATGTACAGGTAATTCATACCAAATTTAAAATGTAAAGTAAAAATATCTAGTGGACCAATACAGAACCATACATAAAGGAAACCCAGAAAGTTCAACAAAACGCTTAAAACCATATCCATTAATTAAACGAAAATACAAATAAGACCATGGTTCAAATTAACCATGACTTACAACTGTCAATGAGATGTACAACATATTCAAATATCATTAACAAGTTACCAGTAGTGTATCATTTTTCTTAAAGTAACATTAATACTAAAAAATCAACGGAAATTTCGTAAAGTATTTCGTAAAATAAAGTTACCTAATAAAAAATCATTGTATCTTATAGCAAATGCCAAAATTTCAAAGCGAGATGTTTTCTGGTAACATGGATGTTTGTAGATATAAAATGCTTGTTTTTAATTTTTCGTGTGACAATTAATTCCTTTTTAATGTCCTGCGACTATCTATTAATACGACACAAAAACACTAAACTGGTACCATGTTAGTGTTCATGTGTCGTATGGATAGATATCAGTGTGGGGTTATAAAATGGAATTATTTGTGTACACACAAAATTAAAAACATGCATTTTATATCTACCAACATCTATGTTACCAGAACACATCTGACTTTGAAATTTTAGATATTGCTACAAGGAACATTGATTTTTTATTGGGTAACATTATTTTACTAAATACTTAACGAAATTTACGTTGATTTTTGAGTATTAATGTTACTTTAAAGGTTTACATGAATACAATTAAAATGCAGAAAATTTACTACTTTTCTTGACTATGCTTTAAAACAGTTTGATTTATAAAATAAATACATTTGCCTTGAACATAAACATATGTTCGCGAAGGAAAATATGATTTTCCCAAATGTTGGTTATTTACTAATTAAACAAACTTGTTTACAATTAGATCAAACACCTTTATAAATTATTTCTTGAAATATGAATAACACCAGTGACAAGTTCATATAAAACATTTCTAGCATAAATTACCAGTAAATTTCATTGCATAAGTTAAGGTTTCATTGATATAAAAAATAAAGTTTTTTTTTTTTTTTTTTTTTTTTCTGCATATGAGAGATAGATATACCTTA
>VMBQ01001153.1:70388-94731 GCA_007657795.1 Dreissena rostriformis | reverse complement strand
CAATATTGTATTATTTGGGTTAACCCTTTGAGCGCTGGAACCGGATTTTGAAGGCCTTTGCAAACAGTTTGGATCCAGATGAGACGCCACAGAACGTGGCGTCTCATCAGGATCCAAACTGTTTGCTATTCTGATAGTATTCTTTGAAAAAAAATCGAAGAAAATGCTAATTTTAGAAATTTAGCAGACAACATTTTAGCAGACGACAAATTTCCCAGCATGCAAAGGGTTACTTGTATGTACAAAAAACTCTGCATGGAAGCATGATTACCTAAAAACTTTCTTCTTGCCTTTCAAACACACTGGTTGGCTTTCAGAAAATCAAAGAAACTTTAATCTTTTGTATATGGAAACACAATAGTCATGTTCATTTTGCATGTTTATTTGCAGAAATCAGAACAATAATGGCAACAGTATTACAACATAACAAACATGACATTTCAGTAATCCTAGTGTTTAATCAGTTCAGCGACTGCCACTGCCAAAGGTATTGTTCCAGTCTATGTAGATGTCCAGGTCTTTCTGAGACACGGAGGGTTTCACATTGCACAGGGCTGCCTCAAAGTCTTCAAACGTGATGGCTCGCACCTAACAATCAACACACATCCGTATATTAAATATAAGATTATCAAGAAACCTGTAATACAAGGTGTAATGCCTTGGAATATTTACATACAAACTCTTTTTTTTAATGGTTTTCCATAAACAGACAGTTCAACACATTTATATTGCACGGTAAATTAAAAGCACTGTACTTGATCGTATTTGAAAAATAAACTTGCATGTAAACTGTCCCTGTAACCTTGACCTTAGACATCTTTCTTTGCAAAATAATTAGGGGTAATTAAGACTAACCAGCATACTAATAATATGATCCTAATAATTATACCTTGACCTTTTACCTGAGGACCTCAATTTTCATAGGCATCTTACTTTCCGCTCAAGTAATCACTACACCAATTGACATGAATGATGATACAAGCGTTCTCAAGTATTTGTGTGGAAACACATTTCATGTTAAAAGCTCTTCAAACCTTGATTTTTGACCTGTCAATAAATATGCATCATTATTTTGTCCCAAGAGATCATCATACCAGTTTAGATGATTGGAAGTCGAAGCCTTCCCTAGATATAACGAAGAAACCAATTTCTTGACATGAGCTCATAAGATCTTGACCTCAAAATCAACATGCAGCTTCTTTACCTCCCATGTACCGGCTATGGCAATTTTGCAAGATCCCAGGTTAAAGCGTTCTCCAAACATAGTGCCGAACCAAATTTCCTGTTTCAAGTGTTTGAGCTAGTGACCTCAAAATCAATTGGCATCTTCCCTTTCTCAGACTTATCACTATGTCAGTTTGTATTACCTTACGTCAAAGCATTCTTTACATATATTGCAGAAGTATGACAAGCCCTTGACCTTTGACCTGTTGAAATAAATCGAAACATCCTTTCCTCCCAAGTAACCATTATACTAATGTGCATAGTTGGCAGTAAAAGTTCCTCTAGATATCGTCGGGAATCAAAATGTCTAGCGACTGACACACTTATAGACAGACAGACTGACAAATGGAAAAATGCAACACAATATAAACCCACTTCTTTATAGCGCAATGCATTAACAGTCATTCAATACAAATAATGTAATGTTTTATGTGTTCTATACCTAATTTTGGCTATTCTAGACGTTACAAAATTATCAACATTTATAATGTGAAAAACTTAAAAGGCAAGGTATTATTTAGGTAATCTTTGGTCACTTAATAGACTAGTTTACCGCATCTACACTGTTCAGTGACAGCATCATACCTGATCAGCGGCTATGTTCTCTATGTCCCCAAAGGACATGTCTCGTATGGGGCCCAGGGCGGCCTCCCGACACAGAGTGGCCATGTCTGCACCCGAGAATCCTGTCATAGAGATGCAGAAAAAAAATTCATAAATTTCAATTACAAAACAAACACATTTTTATTAGCAAAAACTTAATGTGTTACATAAATTGGTATAAATGCTCTGAATAATAGCGGTCTCAACAATGCATGAAACGGAAAAGGAAACAAGGAGCTACATGTCATGTACCGAACTGACCAGTAAAACTAGCTATGCCCTTGAAAATCAATTAAATCAAAACCTTTTTTTTACAAAATACCTACAAATACCCATATTACCAGTACCAAATATAAACATTTGAGTATTTTTTGTTTAAAGGAAGTCTCTTCTCAGCGAAAATCCAGCTTAGGCGGAAAGTGTCCTCCCTGATTAGCCTGCAAAGTTTATCTGGACGACACCTTACACACATGCATTAAACCCCATTTTCCCAGAGCAAGGTTCATTTCCATTCCCCTACCATCGGTATGTGTACATATGTGGTCTAGATCCCGGTCTGACAGCTCAAACTCCTGCTGTCGTAGCAGGTTAGTGATGATCGACCGTCTGGCCTCTGTCTCTGGCAGTGGGATGTACAGACGCTTTACAAACCGTCGTCTTGCTGCCTCATCTATTTCCTGTGGCCTGAAAACCAGAATGGCAGCTTAAATACCTATAATGACAGGTCTTTCCTACTGACGCAGCTCAAGTTTTATTGTAAATAAGACAATATCATGAGGTCCAAAAATAGAATTGAGTACAGAATTTTATGGACATATTTAAAAACAAGGTGGTTGTGATTTTTTTATGACCATCCATCCTTTTCACGTGTTTTTTTTCTACATTAACATCCATTCATTCCATAGTTGTCTTTGCTTAGCATTGTTCAACAATAGCTTTGCCAGAGACAAAACAGCACTCCCCTACCAGATTAATGTTGTCAGGAAGAACAGGATCTCCATAGGTCTCATTAACATAGCTTAAGGTATTTTTAGTTATGAAAGAATGCAGATTCTAGTTTTCAATTATTTCTGATTTTAAAAAAAAATCAAGTTTGGTGGCAACAAAACTGACATTAAGTGCTTATTCCCCATAGGCCCCTCTATCCATGTACCAGGTTTCAT
The DNA here is from genome assembly GCA_007657795.1 of Dreissena rostriformis. Lineage (NCBI taxonomy): Eukaryota > Metazoa > Mollusca > Bivalvia > Myida > Dreissenidae > Dreissena > Dreissena rostriformis. The sequence continues at coordinate 91,741 of VMBQ01001153.1, read as the reverse complement.
CAACCCAGCTTGAGTTATTGTTTAGTTATCGCAGGATCCACATTTTAGTTTTCATTTTTTTCCGTTACCATACCAACCAAAATTTTAACTCACCCCTCATTAACACATTTTTGTAAAAGCATTCTACTACTATTACACAATCAAATAAACAAGTGGCTGTTTACCTGTTGGTAGCACCAATAACAAGAATTCTATCCTCAGAGCTGGTAGATGCACCATCCTAGAATACAAATAGCAACTGTGTGCAAGTAAGGGACATAAACTCTTTCAGTGCTGGAACCTGATTTTGAAGGCCTTGGCAAACAGTTTGGATCCAGATGAGAAGCCACACAACGTGGTATCTCATCAGGATCCAAACTGTTTGCTATTCTGATAGTATTCTTTGAAAAAAAATCGAAGAAAATGCTAATTTTAGAAATTCAGCAGACGACATTTTAGCAGACGACAAATTTCCCAGCATGCAAAGGGTTAGTAAGGTGACAAAAAGACTTACCATTTGTTATCACAAGTACTTACTACTGAGTATATTTAATGCACATATGCTAATTGTTATTGTTATTTAAAAGGGTGTCTAAAAGTTTTGGTTCCGAGCATCAAAAGAGAGTATGCCTCATTACATGTAAAACAAAAATGTTCATGCAGATCAAATTTACCAACCTATATTGATATTCATACAATTTATATATATACAGTGTACATACCAATTGCACAAGAAACTCTGTCTTGATTCTGCGTGAGGCCTCATTCTCCCCGTCTGTCCTCTGAGTCAGCAGGGAGTCAATCTCGTCAATGAAAACCACAGCGGGCTGTCTGGCACGGGCAACAGCAAACAAAGCCCGAACCATCTTCTCACCTTCACCCACCTGCAAACAGAGACAATGCTGCCAACAAAAGAGAACGCTCATCTTTTGTAGTAAAAATGCCATAAAATACTTTGATAAAAAATCTTGAAGTATATAAAGGCAAAGGAATCAAAGGAATTATGTTTATATTGTTTCTTTGAAACAGAAATACGTGAATAATGAATATTTTCCAAGATTGACCTGTGCGGATTGTACACACACATTATAGATGATACTTAGTTGAGCCTGTTTTTCCACATGTTAACCCTTTGCATGCTGGGAAATTTGTCGTCTGCTAAATTGTCGTCTGCTGAATTGCTAAAATTAGCATTTACTTCGATTTTTTTAAAAGACCACTATCATAATAGCAAACAGTTTGGATCCTGATGAGACGCCACATTCTGTGGCGTCTCATCTGGATCCAAACTGTTTGCAAAGGCCTTCAAAATTCGGTTCCAGCGCTCAAAGGGTTAAATTTGGTTTTATTATCAAATATTAACTTTTCAATGGTATTTGATCTCTCCACTGATCAAAACTCACAAGAAACTTTAGAACAAACAAATACATACAAACATTCACTGTTCATTTATTAACATGTATTCAGCTAGAAAACAAAATATACAGTAGCTTTTGATACATCCAATCAATAAATAACCAGAAAATTCTGGCCCGAAGCTTGCGGCATTCCTTACCCACTTGGAAGTCAGGGATGAAGCACTGATACAGAAGAATGTGGACTTGGACTGGCAGGCAATGCATTTACCTGAAATGGATCCCAACAGTTTTGAAAACACTCCACAGTCTGGACTTCACTTCTAGTGGTTAAATTAATTTTAAAAGATTTACTTTTTTGTTGAAATTATATACATGTTTTTAAAAAACAGGGACTGAGAAAACAGTTTCAGCCATCCAATAACTCTACCCTCGTGAGTTTAAGCCAAACGTCAGAAATTTATATCAATATATAGCAATACAAAATTGGTGCTTCGAGGAGAATTTGAGCCAACCGAGGAGAATTTAAGCCAACCAGAAATTCTGGCCATCGGGTTTCGACTGTATAAATAAGTAGTTTTTTTCTTCAGAAATGAACACAAGTTTATGCAACGAGACAAAAACATTGAGTAATAACAATTGAGATAATGAGGAAATATATGAATTAAAAGCGCCAGTCAAATCACCAATGAGAGTTTTGCCAGTCCCTGGTGGGCCAAACAGCAGTAAACCTTTTGGTGGACCTCTAAGGCCAGTGAAGATATCCCTGCAATATAAGCACTTTATCAATTCAGTGACTTCACTTAATTGCACTAGAGGATCTGGTACATACATACCATATAGAAGGAATGTGATTCTAGTTTTATTGTATAAAATATATTGTATAACTGTTGGTTATTTGTGTTATGTTCTGAGAAAACTGGGCATAATGCTTGTGCATAAATTGTCAACCCACAGTCCGCACAGGCTAATCAGGGACGACAATTTCCGCTTTTATAGAATTTTTCGTTTAAATGTAGTCTCTTCTTAGCGAAAATCCAGTTTAGGCGGAAAGTGCCATCCCTGATTAGCCTTTGCGGACTGCACAGGCTTATCTGGGAAGACACTTTACGCTGATGCATTTTTCCCAGTTTTCTCAGAACACGACACATTTATCTACTTAACATTTCTACATAAGGTACAATTATTTTAATGACAATCTCACGAATAATAATATCAGCCACAAAGACAACCAAAATAATCATGAATATTTCAAGGGTATATTTCATGGTTCTCACGGTCTCAGCATAGGCCAGACAACGATCTCCTTGATGGTTTTCTTGGCAAACTCCAGTCCGGCCACATCATCCCAGGTCAGTGGGGGACCAGTGTCCATAATCTGAAACCAACAGTCACATGTAAGCATGCAATGGTCCAGTACATAATGAAAGACAGTAACACATGCCTGTGACATAGATCTGGAAGTGCGTTGTTAATTAGGAAAGTATTGACGAGACACTGGCTGTCATAAATATTAAGTCCACTAAGAGTCAAATGGTTCTATCCGACTTCTACGGAGATATACCTACTTATAGGCTTAAGTTGATATTTATAATTATCATGAAAACTTTTTGTTCTCATATAAAAATCAGATCAGAAAGCCATCAGCTTAAGCTAATCATCCTACCTCATTCATGATGAGCTCCACCATTTTGGGTTCAATTCCCTTCAGTTTCTCTGCATCCATGCCTTCAAACAGGGCCGCCCCAGAGCCACCTGCTTCACAACCCCCTGTCTTCAACACCGCACGTGTTATCACACTGGCTGCCTGGTCACTAAACAAATATGTACAAGGTGTCTTTCAAGTTTGGCATTATTAATTTATGTTGTTTTGACAAAGAGTTTAAGTTTGTCATGTGAAGAATGTTTCATAACTCTGTAAAAATACATAACAGAGGTGTGGGTAATAATGCACCTAGTTGATGACTTACAAATACATAGAATATCACCTAGTCAATCATTCTGTTGACTGGCTTGTTTTATGCCATATCACAAGAGAGGCTGAGTTTCAAAATTCATATACATTCACAGTTTGTGATTAAAAAAAAAAGTAACTTTCAAATCTACACTTCATGGTTAAGCATATTTGTATGTTTAAATTAATTGCTTTAAAATTTGGTAGTATTTCGCTCCACACACTTCTAACATTTTATTGGGACAGACCAACAATGCGGACAGACGGACCAACAGTGTGACTTTAATATACCCCTTGCCTGTGGAAGTATTATGAGCAGCGTTCTGGTAAAACTGGGCTAAATGCATGTGCGTAAAGTGTCGTCCCAGATTAGCATGTGCAGTCCGCAAAGGCTTATCAGGGATAACACTTTCCGCTTTTATGTTAGTTTTTGTTTAACAGAAGTCTCTTCTAAACGAAAATCCTGTTTAGGCGGAAAGCTTTGTCCCTGATTAGCCTGTGCCAACTGCACAGGCTAATCTGGGACAACACTGTACACACATGCATTAACCCCAGTTTTCACAGAACAAGGTTTAATGATTGGTGAACAATATACCCAAGATCTTCTTCCTCCCTGTTCATCACTGGGGGTATAAATTTGCTGTTCAGGCCACGTCTGAAATACACCAAGCAGAAATGTAGCACTTCAATAATTCAAACCTAAACAAACAAAATTGCGGATCCGGGCAAATTTAGCGGAGAGAAGGTAAGAACAAATGCAAATTCATCTGTTGCAGACGGAAACTGAGTTGCAACGCTACGTTTTTGCTTAATCTATGTATTTATCTTCCATATGCTAATAATGTTTAGCGAAAGCTTAATATAGATATAATTTGCATAACTCCCGACGCTGCAATGATTTTCGCCTATTGCATGTATTTATGATCATTTATATATTATTTTATCGATTCAAAACCGATTTTTATCAGGTTTTCGATGTCAACCTCGATAAAAAATATATTTCTCGCTATACGATTTATATGCAAAACAACAATCTATACCGCAAACTGTCACTTTAAGAAATGGAATCAAATTTTGCATGTTGGCTTCCTTACTTTTCTGTCTTAGATTTGTTCCCTTTCTGTCTAAGCTTTCTTTCCTTTCTGTCTTAGCTTTGTTACTTTTCTGTCTTAGCTGTGTTACCTTTCTGTCTTAACTTTGTTAATTTCCTGTCTCAGCTTTGCTACCTTTCTGTCTTAACTTTGTTACCTTTCTGTCTTAACTTTGTTACCTTTCTGTCTTAGCTTTGTTATCTTTCCGTCTTAACTTTGTTACCTTTCTGTCTTAGCTCTGTTACCTTTCTGTCTAAGCTTTGTAACATTTTTGTGGCAAGGCAGCTTAAAAACCTTCCTATCTTAGCTTTAAGACTTTTCTGTCTTAGCTTCAGGACCTTTCTGTCTTTTTTAAGATCTTTCTGACAAAGCTTTGAGAACTTTCTATCTAAGCATTCCAGTATTTCCTTTTTGAGCTCAAAGGCATTGAAGTCTTACCTTTATGACATTTTTATTCTACAAATGGAAACACATCAATCCCCATACCTGGTTCCCAGTGACTTCTTTCCAGTGCCATATGCTACAGGGGCTGGCGCCCGGCTCTGGGCTCCACCTCCATATTTCTTCTGTTTGTCAATGTCCTGAACAGGAACAATACAGAACAAGACGTTAGGGTTGACTTTATACTTTATCTGGATATTTCTAGGTAAAGAATAATTTGTTATGTTCATCTTTCAAATATATTTTTTAACGGCTAACTCAAGTTAACTTTCACGGGCAATAAAAAACAATTTAAGCAAAATCTACATAAATAACAAACAACACATGAGTCTGCAATATATATAAGATCAAACTGCAAAGAAATGTGTCGTGTTCTGAGAAAACTGGGCATAATGCATGTGCGTAAAGTGTCGGCCCAGATTAGCCTAAGCAGTCCGCATAGGCTAATCAGGGACGACACTTTCCGCCTAAATTGGATTTTTGTTAAGAAGAGACTTCATTTAAACGAAAAATGTCATAAAAGCGGAAAGTTTTGTCCCTGATTAGCCTGTGCGGACTGCACAGGCTAATCTGGGACGACACTTTACGCACAAGCCGTATGCCCAGTTTTCTCAGAACGTGACTCATATTGTAATGTTAATGTTACCAGTTGCTGCTTGGCAGTGCGGAAGGGATTATGGACCTGTCTGGACTCCTCTGTCTCCTCAAGGCTGGGGTCATATCCCTGCTGCTGGAACGGCCCACTGTGAGAGGGCTGCAGTCAGGGTACACTATACAAGACTCCAGTTCACAATAAGAGCATAATTTTAGGTCAATTATGAAATTTATTAGGGTTGTTATCATGCTTTAAAAATGAACTGGTTTGTAATTGTTGTGTGAGTTTTAGACTGAATGCTTAATGTTTTTTCAGAAATTACTTTATGTTACCTTAATATGAAAGGTAGCCTTTAATTGTGGAAAAAATAAATAAGTTTAAGTCACACTTTGCAAAGCTGTCTTTCATCCGCTTGCGAAAAATATACAGATCCATATATTACCTGGAAATCATTTGATCCAGATGCCTGTTTAAATAGATTCTGATTCCTGCCTGAAAAAAAAATCAACATACTAATATATTTAACAGATCATACACAATATCATTGCCTAGTGTAACATTTAGAATGTGAGACAATGAAAATGTATCTGAGAAATACATAGGTGTATCTTGAACATTTATGCCATAAAACCAGCGACTCTATGAACCACATTTAATTTGTTACTAAAGGGTACATTAACAAGTTTTTTGTAGCAAATGTATACAATTTTATAAAGTCATCCATTTTGTATAATTAATTAATTAATTTATATATTGCCAATTACCCCCTGAGGAAAACAATGGTTTCCTATTTATGACCTCTGCAGACTGCTGTCTTCCAGACCAAAGGTCACACTGACCCTGTGCCTGGCCCCTGACTCCTACATGCTGGGGACCCTGATGTTGGCTGACCCCTACAGGCTGGGGACCCTGCTGTTGGCTGACACCTACATGCTGGGGACCCTGCTGTTGGCTGACCCCTGTCTGTAATGGACCTGGTCCTTGATGACTGATCTTAGGCCCTGTGCTTCCACCAGAGTACAGATTCAAAAGCTGATTTGATGGTCCGCTGACGGTGAAAGATCCCGTACTGCAGTTTACAGAATTATCAGGCCCTTGCGCAATGAGCTCCTTCTTAATCTGGTTTGCTTTACCTGGCACTCGTCTACTCGGTAATGGGTCTGATGGGTTCTTACCACCAACAGCTGGCTTGTGCATAATCTGCTGACGGAATGGAGGAAATAATTTATGCATTAATAAGTTTAATTTTTTAACCTGCATGTATGTCAACTGCAATTTTTTTTTACAGATTTTTTAAGTTCAAATGCATTTTTTATAGTAGGAATGTAAACTGGTAACTGGTCATATGCTATTCTTTAAAGGCAGTCTTACAGTATTATTCAGTTGTTTGGGTCCAAATCACAAATATTTATAGATGACTAGCAAATGAGTAGGACACGAATGAACCTGCTACATTTCACTGGACACAGAAATGAGTGTTGTGTGAAATGCATAATGTGAACAGTTTATACAGCATGTATGTAGCAGTCCTTAGTTAACTCTTGCTACACATAAAGCCTATTTCACATGGGTGACACTGACCTTTAAGCAAGTACCACAGTTCATACATACAACATGATTCATTGAAATGATGCAAATTTTGCCAATGTATTATAAAGAAATAGAACTGACAGTCACATGAACATCTACAATCAATATCACCATATAGGGACTATGCACAAACTTGACGCGCCCATTGTAACCTTGACCTTCAAGAGACAGACATGGTTGTTTCACGCAACCCATCATCCAAATATCATGATAATTAGGCCAATTTATTAAAAATTCAATGAAAGAGACACAGTTATTGGCAATATAAGGAATATGCACAAACTTCAAGTGTGCAATGTGACCTTAACCCTTTGAGCGCTGGAACCGGATTTTGAAGGCCTTTGCAAACAGTTTGGATCCAGATGAGACGCCACAGAACGTGGCGTCTCATCAGGATCCAAACTGTTTGCTATTCTGATAGTATTCTTTGAAAACAAATCGAAGAAAATGCTTATTTTAGAAATTTAGCAGACAACATTTTAGCAGACGACAAATTTCCCAGCATGCAAAGGGTTAACCTATAAGCTAGATACACGGTTGTTGCATGCAACATGCTGTCTTGAAATGATGATCATTTGTGCAGAATTTATTTTGATAATACATCATGCAAAACAAAGTTATTGGTCGGACACAATCATGTACATTCACTTTATACATATGGAATATGTGAACACTTCAAAAGTCCACTGTGACCTTGACCTTGGAGTGAGCATCATGGTTGTGCATGAAACACATCGTCTTGATATGAAGATCACTTTTACTAGTTTATTTCAAAATCCAATCATACGGAACAAAGTTATTGGCTAGACAGAAACACGTACTTTATTTAATACATAAAAGGAACATGCAAAATCTTAAAGTGTCCATTAAAATCTTGACTTTGATGTGAGCGGTATGGTTTTTCATGAGAGACGTTGTCTACATATCATGATTACTTGTGCCAATAAAAGTATTTTGAAATCCCATGATTCTACAACAAAGTTATGAGCCAGACACGTACATGTACTTTCACTTTAAACATATTAGGAATATGCAAGGACTTAAAATGTCAACTATGACCTTGAACTTGAAGCAATTTGTTTTGCACTCAACATGACGTCTTGCTATGATGGTCATTCATGCAAATTTATTTTGATATCCATTTGTATAGAACAATTTTATGATCCAGCTGGACAAGAACACGTTAGTTTGTCAATTTCCACAGCATAGTTAAATAAATTACAATTAGAAACTAATATGCTTATCAATTTCAAACATAACTTCATCTTTATACGTAAGAAATAAGGCATGATGCAAATTTAAATTATTAACCTTAAACCACCTTTAAGCCATATTTCAATCATAGCAAATGGCCTTGACCTTGACCCTAAATGCAATCCTATGCAATCTTCCTGAAAAGGCCGGACCGCCGGTCTTGTCCGGCAAATTCTCTACAGTCCGGCGAAGTTTCTATTATCGCTGGTCCTTGTGACAGGCCAAAAAAATTATGACTAAATACCGAAAAGTGTAATACTAGCCAAAAGAACGAAAACGCCCCATTAGAATCACTCTTTTTGTTAATTTTGAGCCTTTTTGTCATTTAGAACACTAACGCGTCACTAGTTCTTAAGAGTGCTCTCCCTTTGTTGTTTTTTCGAAAACTTCAATTTCATTGGTCCGACATATTACCTGTTGTCCATCATACACTGTTATCACTAGAACACGCAAGTGTTTTGTTTTACTTTATGGAGTGTACTTATACACAGGCTGCACATTGCAAAAAATATGAGTTAAACTTTACTTATTCATGCTGTTTGGTCAGGTGATTTTTTGTCCGGACAGGCTAACTTTTCCATCAGCCTGTCCTGTTGACAGGCACTTTTTGGACCTTTTCAGGAAGCCTGCCTATGTTACGTTTGCATGTCGACATACCAAATTTCAGTGTTACACCTAAATCCAAACTGACAAAATAAAGCAGAAACCGTATCTTGTTATGTAACAATCAACATCAGGAGTTTGTAGTACTATGTTAAATAGCCCCTTGGTCGCTCACCCCAAGGAACTGAGCTGTTTTGATCACCTTTTGTGAGGTTTAAAAACCCATTTTAGACCTCAGTCAAGATATCATTAAACAAAATCAAGTTTCATGATGGCCTCTAGAGTGTTTGCAAACTTTTTACTTAATATGACTTACTGACCTAGTCTCTGACACCACAAGACCAAGTTTTGAATTAGACCGAGATATAATTGAGACAAATGATCTAAAAAAGTCACAGAAAGATTAGAAAATAAATGTGGCCTTTCAATTGTTCACAAGCTTTTTCTTTTATTTGACCTTGTGACCTATTTTTTGACGCCACCTCACCCAGTTCCTTACTCAGCCGAGATATCATTGGGAAAATGTTCTTAGCAAGTTTCATAAAAGTTTGGTCTAAAAATATTCAATTTGACATAGTGACCTAGATTTTGATCCAACATGACAGTTTCAAACTAGGCCGATATATCATTGGGACAAATGTTCTTGACCAAGTTTCATGAAGATTGAGCAATAAATGTTGCCACTGGAGTGTTCACTATTACTTAAATGTGATCTAGTGACCTAGATTTTTACCCCACGTGACCAAGTTTCAAACTTTATCAGGATATTATCGGGAAAATTTTTCTGACCAACATTTAAGAAGATTGACAAATAATTGTTACCTCTTGACCCTTAGTTAAAAACTAAGTCATTGAGTCACATTTGGCTATAAGGTGTTACCATGGCCACAAGCTTCTTTTAAAATTAAGTGGAGACCTTAGTTGAAGGAACACCCTGGGCATATATCTGTAAAATTCGGTGAAAAGTTGCAAAGTGCTCAATTCATATTACAAGCATTGCTATTGCAAGTATGCACAAACATACTGGTACACACAGAGCTCCAGATAAGGATTTAGTATAAAGGGTATTTTAACCCCTGATATTATTGTTAAAGCGTATATTACTCCTTTGTTTCAGCAATATAAAAAGGGTATTTGGGAATATTGAGGGGTATTTTCCATTTCAATAGAAAACTGACATAGTACGTCATGGCGTGTTTAATCTAGAAATATTATTATTTGTTATTAATAAATGCAAACAGAATACATTTTAAATGGTGATATGAACAGACTTTCTGTGAAATATTCCCAAAGGAGCCACTGGGCGCTAAAAACGTCCCTTTTTTATCCACAAACATGATGGGTCGCCATTTTGTTACAAGCTTATTTTGATTTACTTTCTTTAGAAGAAAAGGTTAACTTACACTAAAAACTCATCTGGATTATTGGTTAAAACGGTTACGCACTTTAATCGATTAAAATACGTATCACTTTGTAATGCGTAATGTTACGCACTGGGACGATTTTAAAGCGTTTTTTAAATTTTTCAATGCGTAAATACGCAGATACACATCTTATCTGGAGCTCTGGGTACACATAGCACTAACACACATTACCTGTGCTCTTCTTAATGCTGCCTGTACACATGGCAGGGCCTTTACTTTGTCCAGTGTTAGGCTGCTTTTCCATGCTTGGCTCTCTGCAATTAAGGAGAAATATGAACAAATAGTGACTGCGATAGCTGTAAAGTATTTCTCTGTTTCTTCATTTGCATGAGCATCCATATATGACATTCAGATTCACAGATCATGGTCATAATTCACCAGCTGGTAGCACAGTAATTTCTTATGAAACAGCCAATTCGGAGTGGAATGTATTTCCAAATATATCAACATTCAACAATACATCTATAGATGATGATCAGAATTTTTTTGAAATGGAAATTGAATGTTCAATTATATTTCAACTACACTACTTTTTTTAAACAACAAAAAATGTCTAGTAGGTAAAATACAAACCATTTATGTTGCCACTGCAAATGGAAAGGGCCCCACTAGCAAAGTTATTCAAACCTGAAATAATACAGTAATAACATATTTGGCAGAACTCGACTTGAAAGTACATTTGGTTGAGAAATAAAGCTATTTCAATGAAACAAATGAGGCTGGCTCTGTAAAAACGGGGATTAATGCATGTGTTAAAGTGTCGTCCCAAATTAGCCTATGCAGTCGGCACAGGCTAATCAGGGACAGCATTTTCCACTTGTGTGATATTTTTCATTTAAAGAAAGTCTCTTCTAAGCAAAAATCCAGTTTAGGCAGAAAATTTCGTCCCTGATTAGCCTGTGTGGACTGCGTAGGCTAATCTGGGACGACACTTTACACACATGCATTAAACCCCCTTTTCACAGAGCAAGGCTCAAATATGTTCCTTCTTTTTCATTAATTAACCCTTTGAGCGCTGGAACCGAATTTTAAAGGCCTTTGCAAACAGTTTGGATCCAGATGAGACGCCACAGAACGTGGTGTCTCATCAGGATCCAAACTGTTTGCTATTCTGATAGTATTCTTTGAAAAAAAAATCGAAGAAAATGCTAATTTTAGAAATTCAGCAGACAACATTTAAGCAGACGACAAATTTCCCAGCATGCAAAGGGTTAACAGTCAACAAAAAAATGGATGCTCCATCTTAAATGTCACCGCTTACAACATTCTAGTCACATCAAAATATGCATCACTGTGATACTGTAGGATTAAACAGACACATTAAAATGCTTCATTGTATTAAGAGGGATTGGACAAGTTGTTCGGACACTTATTTTTTTTTATCCAAACACAGAAACTGGAAAGCAAGATTATTTTGTTCATAACAACCTGTTTGTTCATCAAAAGTGTCCACAATGTTGGTGTATTGATCTTCATACTCTTGTTGTAAATGAGCTATCTCTGACTGCTCCAGGCTAAAAACAACAAAAATATGGTTCCGTTAAAACAGGTTTAACTATTTGAGCCACGTAATATGAAACTGGGTCTTATGCCATATGCATCCACAAAGTCTGATCAAGAGCTACCCTGTCTGCAGGTGAGAACATGAGACCTAACCTGCCTTTATCTCTTACAGTGCTGGAACCAGATTTTGAAGGCCTTTGCAAACAGTTTGGATCCAGATGAGACGCCACAAAACGTGGCGTCTCATCAGGATCCAAACTGTTTGCTATTCTGATAGTATTCTTTGAAAAAAAATCAAAGAAAATACTGATTTTAGAAATTCAGCAGACGACATTTTAGCAGACGACAAATATCCCAGCATGCAAAGGGTTATAGCGGACAGCGTAGCTCCTGACCAGACTTCACAATTGCACAGGCTGGTCTGGAGCTATACTGCCAGCATATGGCATAAGAGCCATTTTTGCATGATGCAGCTCATTAAGACACAAACAAGAATACAAGTACAGCTCCCAATCGCTAGTCTGCACACAACATGCAGAGTCACAGATAGAAAATGAGGCTAGGTACACATTACATACCCATTTTGTTACCTTATCTTTGTTAAGAGCATTATATTACAGGCTGCATGTAAATGATTGGTATCATTTATTGAAAAGATCTTTCAGTAAGAACTTTTATAATTTTTCGTTTCATTCAAACTTTCATACTATTTAGAATTAGGAGTATTTACTTTTAACTTTTCAATATGTCAGTTTATAGTATTATTCCAACATATCTTTACATAACATGCACTATGCTATTTACTTACATATTAGAATCCTTGGAACACTGCAAATTGGTTATGATGTTTCTCAAAATATCTGCCTTCTCATTTGGTGTTCCATTGTCCAACTTTGGGTTTAACACCAGATTCTGATGTCTGGACAGGACATGTTCTTTGGATAATGATTCCATGTTTCCAAGCTACATGTAAAAATGGTTCTTATACAGTTTACAATTATTTCTAGACGGGTTTTTTGGCTGATTGTATTTCCATTATAGTGTCATATTATTAAGTATACATGTACATGTAATAAGGTATCTGTCTTGCCCAAATCCAGTCCCAAAATTCTCAACTAATGGTTTAAATGTTTGGAATTAGTCTGTGAAACATGTAATAACTGTTTTTGTTTAGAACACTTTATTTTTATGATGTGTTAATTGACCATTTTACGAATTTAATAAGTAAATCAATTACAGTTCTTCTCAATACAAGGTGAATTTACTGTACTAAAATTTCCAAATCTATGGGTATAGGTCATAGTCCCAAAGTGGTAGACAAATCCCTGTGATATATATATATATATTATATTATTCATACTGAAATGACAAGACAGCACAAAACTTATGATATTGGAAACAGGATTGAAATGTGTATAGAATCAATTGTTTCAACAAATAATAGCACTAACTTGTAAAATACCAAGCTGTATAGTATAAAGTACTTTTATACATTTTTTACTTTAAGCCGTTGGGTGAAACCATTGTCTTTAACCGGGCGGTATACCTAGTTATTTACTCAATAACGCAGGGTTTTTTTCCCCCTTTTTGGGAAGATAGCCCATGGCTTTGGAATTGGTAATTTTATCGGCATATTCAAGAAATTGGGAAAATAAATTCAGTAGCCTTCTTTAGTAGCACTTTAGTACAACCATATATATTGATATAACTCTGTATAATAATTCAAATTAAAAGATCAAAATCATATAAATCATTATTATGTACTTTGTTACATGTTATTGAAATAAAATTGTGATAAAATAATCATTAGACACTTCTTAAAAAAAAAAAAAAAAAAATGATTTTTTTTTCCAAATTTTGGGAAAAAAGTATACCTTATTCGGCTATAAAATCGGGCAAACAAAACCCCTGTAACGCAAATGTAATGGTAAATTGCTTCAAGGCATTGTTGCCAGGTTTTATGACCTTAAAAACGCAAGATCAAAGTGTCACCAGATAAGCGCAACAAGGCAGAATTCTGGTAAAATAGCATTGTAGAATAAACTGTCAGACAATTTAGAGTCATTAATTATGGTTTAAAACATGTATGTCCGAAAAATTTAGAGTCACAAAAAAAAAATGACAAAAAATGGGGGTGTCAAAAAATTGTAAGAGTAATTCAAAGTTATTGTATGAAGTTGTGTACAGGGGTGTGACACCTTATGTACCAGGCCTTTTATGTACCACTTTAAAACTTTACCTACCACCTATATATTATATAGGTGTTATTGTCCATTCATTCATAGCAGTATGAATGGGCAATAATTACCTGTATAAACAACTTTAAATAAATTTGACTCAAGTGTTGATTGAGTCAAATTTGAGTTAATCAAATATTGTTCCCACTATAACATTGCAATTCATTGTACATACTGAATCAATTTTTTCTTGCTATCAGACAAGTTTTAGTAATTTGGAAATGATTAAAGAAGGAAAAGTTTGATTTTTTCACAGTTTGAAAATGAAGGTCATTTTCTCTCTTTTCTCCAAGTATCACATTTCAATTATACAATAGGAAATGCAAACATTTTAGACTTAATAATCCTTAGTCAGGATAAGATAGAGACAAATGGATTTTTATCATTTATTTCAATTTCAGATAAGAATAATAATTATTATATATATTATCATTATTAATGAATCATGTATTACTACTGGGGCTAACAAAATACACTTACTGACACATAGACAATCTGGCAAAAAAATATAATCTATGGTAATATATAAGTCTAAATTCATAAATAATATCACACAAAATACATTTCATTAATAACACACATTCATATTTAACCATATATTATTTATCTCTATACATTACATATATGGTACATAAAGTTTCAGATTGTGGTACTTCAACGGACTGGCACGTAAGGTGTGACATTCGTGTACAGCAATTGGGACCGTAGCAATTGACAAACGTGTACGTTTTTTATGTTTATAAAAATGTCACAATAAATCAAAGTTTTGGTCGCTGGTTATTTATAACCGATGAGAACCTCAACTTGATTAAGAAAGCCCTTTCCTTTACAAATGTGGACGAAAGAAACAGGTGCCGAAACGGGAATCAGTTTTAACGCAAATTGTACTCAGATTCAAAATCACTTTAATGATAGTCGGCCATACAGACAATTTTGATTGATTTATTGATATATTGATTGATTGACAATATAATTACAACGCACTTAAGTTTGGCAACAATAAGGGCCAAATAATTTTAGTCGACAACACGAACGGTTAACAAAATTGTTATAATCTTCTTCAAGAGTTCCCGCTGATTTTTCTGTTAAGAGTATTCGTGTTATTGAAATAAACCTAAAGAAAAATCAATGCTCTTGATGGGATTACATTCCACTCTGTAAAACTCTATTTCGTCACGATACACGATCTATCAAATGAGCGATGTTAGATATATTCAATACCAAGTTCATACTGACTTCATTCAGTCAATACTGGTGCATGTCAGGACGATTAGATATCATTAAAGAAATGTTAAAAGGAACTTACGTTTTAAGACGATAAAAACAAATAAAACCTTTTTAGCCTATTGTTGAAATATTGCACTATTGAATAGTCTGACTCGCAGAAGAGACGTACCCCCGAGAAAAAACAGTGACGTAGTTGGTTTTGTAGAAGAAATGTAACCCAGTTTTAAAAACTCCACGGGCCTATCAAACGCGGAATCTCCAAGTTTAAAGACAGACGCTCTACCACGTCGAAAGGATACAAAGTAATCTCATATTGCAATGCAGTATTAATGCTCCAGAGTGGCATGGTTTCAGCGTTTTTGAAGAGTTGTCCATTATATTAGTTCTCAATTATATTAGTTATTAATTAACAAATTTAATTTATATATTTCAATGTACAACAATGCATATATATATATATGTGTGTGTGTTAGCATTTTAGAAATGTATTCGATATTCTACATTGGAATGTGAAACATTCATTGTGTTACGCACAATACGGTAGCCGGTGACACACACCTGTATAAACAACCAATAAACATCAGCAACATATTGTAGTGTTTCAACAAGAACACTCTAAATTGTACACCGTTAGGGAACACCATTAATTTTAAGGAACAACAAAAACGCTAACACCATTGAAGGTATTCACGTATATACACTACGAGAGAATAATGCTACCTTTTTTATCATATTACATCAACTAATATACAACAAAAACGCTCAAAACCATTGAAGGCAACAACGTTTTACTCACGTCTGTACTCTACGAGCGTATAATACTAACTCTGCTATAAGAGAGTGCAGGGGCCTGAACACGACGCCAGTATTTAATTAAAATTTCACACAATAGTTCTTGAGACATTCTTGCGGATGTTAGCTCACACACAAAAAAATAAATAAATAATAATAATAATAATAATAACTTATGGCGACCGAACGTTGTGTTGCATAATGATAAGCAAAAAACAAGTCAGCTATGATGCGTCGAGAACTTCTCTGCCCACAGTCAGCGCGTTATTTACCGAGAAGATTCTTCCACATACCGTATGTTTTTGCTATGACTTTGATTGGGTCGCCGATGGTTTCGAACTTAATACCGTTACAATTATCTCGCTTCTTTTAGGTACTCTTAACGGTTTCTAATAATAACCGATAAATTCGATAAACACGGCGGACATTTTCAAATTTTCGCATCAAGTTATAAAGAACATTGTGAAACGTTTTATATAGATTTAGTGTTCAATCCAAATCGATAAAGGATATAGCGGATATTTGTTCATGTCAGTGTAAGATCGTTTGTTATTTCACGAGTTATCATAAAAATATATTTTCACGAGTGGCGAAGCCACGAGTGAAAATCTTATTTTTCTATGATCACGAGTGAAATAACAAACGATCTTACACTGACATGAACACATTTTCTGTTTCTTTTATGCCCATTTTTCAAGAAAATAATTAATAATAATTTCCCTTTCGATGAAAAGAGACCCTCTCTCCCGTGGAGTGCCTCAAAACATTGAAACGACATCATTTTGTTGACGAAATGACGTCATTTTTCCAGGGAAATTCTTCAGTTAAACTCTTTTACAATGTAAATAAACATTTTTAAAAAAAGCATAAAATTAAAAGAAAATTTGTTGGATTCGGTGAAATATCGATTTTATTTCACTCGTGATAATAGAAAAAAATATAAACAAGGATATAAATAAAGGAAGTACATCTTGATATGATAATCTAAAAATAGACAAAGGAATTCCGAAAATTTGTTCTTTTCACCGGTGAAAAGAACAACTTTATTCTTTTCACTGCGGTTATTTCACTGCAGAAATGTCATATTTTATCATTAGGTATAAAAGAAATCCATGAGTTCACAAAATGTCACATTATATCGTCCCATGTCATTTTAAATACCGGTAAATACAGATTTTTTACGCATATTTGCATATACATAAACACCAAATAAATTAATACATCTACATAACATCTGAGAGTACAACAAAAGAGAACGCAAGAAAGTATTCACAAATACAATTCTAATTTTCTGAATAGTTTCTGTTCGACTGATTGTCGGGCGCAGTATTAGACTGTTTTGGTTGCAATTTCAACGGACCAATCGTTGCTCTTTTAAATTTCTGTCCTTCGCTCGCGGGAGTAAATATGTTTGGAAGACTATTCTGAGCTGTCTTCTTGTCGCCACGCTGTGTCATGCACGAAGAACCCGATGAATCACGTGTGCTATCCGAGTCTGTACTTGACCCAGTCCCAGACAATCGCAGGTCTTTCCTTAGCAGCTTCCACTTTCGAGCGTTCGCCCCTTTTCCTAAAGAAAACATTCCAATAACTGAATGTACGTGTTAATGAATGCCTTTCTCGTACCAAGGATTGATTGTCGAGCGCAAACTTGTATAATTTGCTCGTTTTACCAGGTCACAGAAATATCTAGATCAAAACATATATCAGACAAAACTTATGACAAACGAAACATTCCGTTATAACGACATATAGTGACACACCAACGTAAGATAACAAGAAAAATGGTGTAAATCGTGAATAACAATGAAATAAAACAATTACCAATAATTTAACACCAGCATGAACATAAAGAGATCTACTGTAGACCTACCTTTCTTTGGCGGAGTTTCTTCTTCCCTTTCTGGCTCAACAGGCGGATCGACCTTTTCAGCAGTCTTCCTGTAAGAGGCGGACATCTGTGCCTGCTTCATGCCGTAGATAGTGGTCAGATCCGTCCGGGGCGGGCAGGGTTTCGCCGCATTTCCGTCGGCGATGGTACTCGCTACTGAGTCCTCTTCCGACTCTTCGCCGCTCGATCCCACGACACTGCCTTCAAAAGACGCACGTACCGACGAGCGTCTCCTGGGTGTGTTGTTATGGCGTAATTTATTTGGGTTTATCGATGACTTCATGCGCCCGTTGTCGTTGGAAGCAACATTTCGGGTTTTCTCACATCTGTGTCGTATTGGCTTTGCGTTGATCTTTATAGATGTGCCTAAAATTTCATCACTATCGGAAGAAGCACTTTCCGCATCGGAGTCAAGCGCCTTGGCACCGAAATATGCTCGCCGACTGTCGATCACTGGGCATTCAACAGCATTTGACTTCGCAATCGGAGGAAGCTGCGATAGTTTTTGCTTTGTTTGAGCTATCTTCACTTTCGAACGATCCCGCAAACTCGAAACAGCCCACTTGTCGCGTTTTGATATTTCAAAGTTTGTATCACTGAGACCAATTTTTGCGCTGCCCTCGTATATCAAAATGCTCTCACAGATGTCATAACCTCGGCGCTGCGCCTGCATGAGCGGCGTCGTACTACTGAAGTCCGCCGTGTCAACTGATAAGCCATATTTTGTCAACACCGAAACCATCAGCTTCACTGTCGCCGCGTTCCCGGAAGAAACGGCATGAAACAAAGCCGTTTGTCCGTTTATGTCAACCCTGTTGTAATCCAAATCAACATCGGCGTATTCAACTAAAAGCGACACATCACTGTCACTTCCGCATGAGCACGCCCACATCAGCGCGTTTCGTCCAACGACGTCAACTTTACTGACGACGGCGCCCCTTTTCAGTAACGTTCTTATGATTTTATCTCTGCTTCGATCATTTTCGATAAGTGTTGCCTTGATAAGCGGCGTCTGTCCGCAATCATCCTGTTCCTCGATGGACGATCCCAGTTCCAGCAGCAGACGAACCTGTCGCGCCCTTCCTGCACTAACCGCCTTCAGTAGCGTATTCGGGCCTGACATAACTTATTTAATAATCAGATGGCCCGTACTCAACAAAATTTTCGACTCTAAATAACTCGAGCGATCGCCCTTATTTGGATATTTAACAAATTTTGACATTTATAGTTTCCATGTTAAAATAATAGACGGTTGTTTTAGGAAGCGATATCGATAGAAATGTATCACAAATAAACCGCGTTATATCGCGTTTGATCTGGGTATCGAGCCACAAAACACTGCGAACAACAACGTGGCATGTTGTTGTTCCCACAATACGAACCGTAATAATCAAAAACAAATATATGAAACTGTTATTTGATTTTAACCTAAATTTAACATGTTTCCACAGTTTGCATTTTCGACAGAAATAATTTGCAAATAACTATTGAATAATAGTTTACTGTGCATGTAAATCATAGTATAGCTGTTAGGATCAGTACTATTTATTTATCTTTTGATAGTTGGACATTTATCTGCTTCATTAGATTTGTATGCGGCTGTATAGTAAGAAGAGCACAGCGTCGAAATTAATTATTGCGTTTGTCAATTGATAGTTTAACAACGTGAATGGTATCCATATAATAAATAATTGTGCTATAATAAAGCATTATATGTAGAATTATGGTAGATTTTGTTCTTTCTCTATTGCGAAATCTCGATTTCATAAGTATAGTACAAACAATAAATATGTTTGGATCCCTATTCGTTCATTGACTGAAAAATAATAATTGTAAGTTCTGAAAGGAAGGAATTAAACAAAGACGGCGTTCCTTTGAGCTTCTGCCCATTGCATAGAAAAGTACTTTAATGTTGAGCATATACCACATCTTAAGCAATCAATTGTGTAATCTGTTAACTGAAAATACCTGTAAGTCATTTTGGATTTTGTGTAAAATTTAGTGAAGTTAAACATTCATAATACATGTATGTATTATTCAACTACATGTACATGTATAATCTACAGAAGAGCTGGATCGGGCGTCTATGAGCCAAAGCCTTATAACCGCCCTCGAGCCAAAGGCAGAGGGCCGACTGTAGACGTCCTACCCAGCTCTGCAGTGTATATTTTTTTAATAATTATACACGCGTTATGTGTGTCTTCATGGTAACGGACAAGTCCCGAGTTGAAGTCTGTTCATCACGCCATCAATACGTCCGCAAACGCGTCGAGTGTGTGAGTCTTTCGAATCCGATTGGTGCCAATAAATACGTACCTAAAGTACGGATTCCTTCGTTACTGAGTCGAAAGGCCAGAGAACCACGGCTCTGTGTGTGTTCGTGTAAGTCCATTGAAATAGTGCTGAATTATAATCATAGCGCGCCAACTAATCTGCCAACTATACAATTTACAACGTTGAGTAACATTCCTCTTTGGTTATCAAGTAATTATATATAAATGCGCCTGCTATTCATGTAATGACCATGTAATAATGCATATTGCCTTGTTTGCGAAATTATACATAAACACATACTAATAACGTTGATTTTTACTTTAAATATGAGCCTCGCTAATTTCTATATTTTAACAGACATTCCGAAGTAAATACCCCACATTAGAAGTACGCATGCTTAATTACCAGTACATTTTGTATTGCGAAAATTGCATGATGAATGTCATTGGGCAGAGTTAAACATATCATTTATACACGATTTTTTTATGACGGAATCGGCATTTTGAAATGTGCGGAATGTTGGCGGAAGACTTACCGCGTTTTGAGATAACAGCTGGATCGTCGACATTTTCAAATTTGCCATGTTTGCAGAATTTGACAGAATTGCAGAATAAATACCTTATTAAGGCCAAATGCAAAAATATGTCCCTTTCAAATTTCACGTCCGCCTTTTTTTTTTTTTTAATTTGGCTGCCGACATATAGTGTTTGTCTATAAATATGTTCTTTTTGTCTAAAAAATAATGATTCTTTGTATTGCAAGGATTGTACGGTTTGTTAACTTTTTTTTGAAAAGGCAGTCAGTGTTCGCAAATTCGATAAGTTGAGATTAAATTGTCAATCTGTCCATAACTATTTTATCATGAATATGAACATTTATTGCACATAACCCAGTGTTGTATGTTCGCATTGCATCAATATACAACTCCATTGGGCACGCATCATTCTAATATTAACCCATTTATGCCTAGCGTCTAGAAACAAGGCCTTGGCAAACAGCGTAGACCCAGATGAGACGCCGCATGATGCGGCGTCTCATCAGGGTCTGCGCTGTTTGCTTAAAGGAATTCCTGTAAGAAATATTCTAAATATAGAAATAAATATACTAGACATCCCTAATTTTGGAAATAAATTGATCCAATTT
>VMBQ01001153.1:55077-69457 GCA_007657795.1 Dreissena rostriformis | reverse complement strand
CCAATACATTATAATCGCTTTCAGCGCTTTGCTAATTCCTTTCTGACATCAACTCGACAACGATGTCACGTGTTCGCCATCTCGTTGCCATGATTACCGCGTTACTCGCGAGCCTCAACCCGACGCTCGCGTGTTCGTGTGGGCGCGAGACACTTGAAGAGAGATACTGCACGAGGGATTATGCGATTGAGGCCAAAATCCTGAGCAGGGAGATCGTCGATGAAAATATGTGGGTCCGTGTCTACGAGTACGAAATCGAGCTATTGAACAACTTCAAGTGAGTGTTTTCTCTATCTTCACTAAGCATGAAAAAGCGTTCTTTATGTTTTATACATTGTTTAAACATAACCCAAAGCGATAAATGTCTTATGAAATTGTGTAATATTTGTGTTCGTGTACGAGATTTGTATACAGGTTACGAGGTATAAAACCCAATTATGAGTATTTTGGGTTGTTAGTGATAACTGCAAATCGCATACAGGAAGCAACAGCTACCTATATGTTGGGGGTCGATTACAAAACATGGACATAACTAACGACAGAACGCTACTAAATCCCGAGTTTTATGAACGTCTCTCGTATACTTTAAAAACAATTTCAGAACCAGTCCCGAGTTCGACTCCGCACATCTCGTCGTCCAGGCGATTGATAATGGAGAACTGTGCGGAGTCGAGCTTAGCGTCGGAAGTACCTACCTCTTGATGGGCAGCTTCGAAAGAGACAGGATACCGAATCCATCGACGCAGTCAGTTCTAGGTATGTATTTACCATGTAATTAGAGTCTTATAATTTGACTGCATGCGAGTGGAAGTCAGTGGCACGTACTGATATGAAGTTCATTTTGATAATGCGGATGTGCATGTAATAACATGTAGTTGATTTGGATAATCGAGTAGTTGCAATGATCCAACTCTCAGCTATCGACCCGCAGGCTGTACGTATGTACTTATAAAAGCTCAAAGCATTCACGAAGAACTAGAGCAAAAGTTTGAAAGGAAACAAATACAATTAATTGTATTTAGTAAATATAGACATGTGTGGAAGGCACAAAAACTTCTTGAAAAAAGCAGATTTACGATATTTTTATACGACGGGATCTCTATTACATGATCGATACGCCGAGAGAAATGTAATTGGACTACCGATAAGCAGAACAATTGCTTGGCTATTTAACCTTCTTTAGAATTGTTCTTTCTTATTTGTACACAGCGTCTTTTTGCATATTTTCTCAGGAACGAATCTATGCAATGGAAACCGCAAGCTGAGTTCAACCACCGAGGCCGGAAACATGATGGCCTTCCTGGACGACGAGAACTTCCATTGTGAAAATTGAGGGAGTCTTTTGGAGCCGTACGTGTACAGGGGCCTACACCCAGACTCAGTGTCAGACTCAGATGAAATAATAAAACATATGTAGTGTTGTTTTAAAACAAAAATGTATCTTTATATATGATAATGTAATTTTATTACTGTATATACATGTAGTGGCACATATAAAAAAGTATTAATAATTAGGTTGTCTGTAATATTTGAGAAATGTGTTTTAGCTCGAATAAGCCGATAGTTAGATGTCTATTGAGAAAAAACGTTTCATTATCGAGTCCTTGTTCAGACACCTTTTTAGACAGGTTGAACGCTCCCCGAGTAAGGGTCAGTATGATCATTTGTTGTTAACCCTTTGCATGCTGGGAAATTTTTCGTCTGCTAAAATTGTGTCTGCTGAATTTCTCAAATTCGCATTTTCTACGATTTTTTTTCAAAGAATACTATCAGAATAGCAAACAGCTTGGATCCTGATGAGACGCCACGTTTTGTGGCGTCTCATTTGGATCCAAACTGTTTGCAAAGGCCTTTAAAATTCGGTTCCAGCACTGAAAGAGTTAAAATCAGATTGTTCGCTCACGTGTAAACAATAGGGTCTCGTAGCGATAGAAAATAATATGATATCGTCGCATATACACACTAGATAACATTACAAATTAAATAGGAATATTTAAATATAAATGAGCCTAGCTCTGTAAAAAGGGGTTTAATGCATGTGCGTCAAGTGTTGTCCCAGTTAAGCCTGAGAAGTCTGCATAGGCTTATCAGGGACGACACTTTCCGCTATTTTTCGTTTAAAGAAAGTCTCTTCTTAGCAAAAATCCAGTTTAGGCGGAAAGTGGCGTCCCTTATTTGCCTGTGCGGACTGCACTGGCTAATCTGGGAGGACCCTAGATGCACATGCATTTAGCCCCGCTTTCACAGAGCGAGGCTCATATTATATATATATATATATTCATGAACATTCTCACCTCTGAACAATGAGATGTAATCATGACCAAAAACTGACCCTGAAATTCTGAGAGATGGAATGTAATGTGTAACTGTAACAGTGTCCAACGTTGTGTCTTGTGTCGTATGGACAAGCAGAGTGAGAGTACCGGTAGTCCGAGTTTCTCTACTCTGAACAGTGTTACAACCATACGCTGTACAAAGACAAAGACAATGTGGCCAATGTTCTGGGGAATTTATCTCAAATCAGCAAATGAAAAATTCGGATGTATTCATTCGGGTCTACTGGCTACTGGCAGGAAATTTCCCTAACATTTTATAGGCTATTAAGAAAGGTCATTTTAGGTTAAAAGCTGGGTTAAACAGCTACGCCGAAAAATGCTTAAGCTAAGTTGATGAAAATCAGTATGTAGAGTGAGAGCCATGACGGGAATATGCACTTAATTTCATCAGACAAAAATTGATGTTGCTATGGTTACAGAAATATGTAAAAACTACAATCTGGATTATGCCACAACTCAAAAGGTACTCAAGCTAGGATGGTGAAGCTGGGTATGAGGATTAAAATCCATCTGGTGAATGTACATGTTATTTCACTTCTTTCATCAGACCAAAATTGTGGTTGCTATGATAACGGTTACATAAATTATTGAAAATAAAATATGTATCCTGCCGTAACTAAAAAGTACTTAAGCTAGGTAAATACAACTAATGGCGATTCTGATATTACACCAACAACATTGATCCAGTAGGGGACTACTGATTTGTCTCTAAACAAGAGCTGTCACCATACGATGACATATGCCCTCTTTTTCCACATTTTTCTTAACTTTAAGTGTTTTTCCACATTTTTCAAAAACCTTAACGCAAAGTGTGACGATATTTCAGACGGACAGTGCGATCGCTATATGCCCCCCTTTGGGGCCATAAAAAGCTCTTTTTTAACATAAAGCCACAAGATACTTCAATACTTTTAATAACATTTTAATTTATTTTCAAATTAACAAATGCAGGTGAAATTCCTTAACTGCAACAAATACACACATGATTCTTTACATTGGAGCATTGGGAAAAAACTGTTAAATTTATTGATTCTTATTTTGGGTATATAAGATACTTGTTTTGGGTTTATAAAAACTTATTTATGGATTTTGCCAGGCTAAAAAAATTGCAAGGGGGCCTGAAAAATCGGATTGTAAACTTTGTTTATTGTTACTGACTTAATTATGCTGTTTACACTTAAATACTTACATTCATTCTCCATTCAGCAGCATATATCCAGGATTTATGTTCCTGATAAAATATAATTTGATATTAATAATAATATCAAGTAATGTTGTAAGCTAAATTTACAATAGCCAATAAAAATATTCGGCTGTTTATGTATTTACCAGAACATTGAAAAGTAAACTAGCAAATTTGTTGAATTGATATCACCCGCAAATTTCAAAATTTTGTGACAGATGGACTGACAAGGCCAATTTTCCTTTGGCGCATGATACAAAAGGGACAAAAAAGGATGGGGCATAAGAATGAAAGGGGGCGGGGGGGTTATATATTTTAACAGGGTGGGGAATAAAAATGGAAGCCCCCCTGCTCTTCTGCATTAGCTAAATCACCATTATTAACAGTATTTTCATGATGCATTGATGGTTCTTTTACAATTTATTATTTAAGACATAGTTTAAGTTTACGTTTTTTATAACATTTGTTGAAGCAGTCACTTTTTCATGGCGGCAGCTCTTTTCTGCACTTTTAATAGCTCTTCCTCATACTCTGAGGTATCCTTTCCTTCACTCTGCAAAGAGCTTATAATGTCCTCCAAATTCTGTTGTTCAAGATAGGGAAAGGTATCATACAGCGGACGTTGTAAAATTTTGTCCAGATGATTTTCTTCTCGAACAAACAAAAAGTACACTAACAAGATAGATAAGGATGTCAGACAAATTGGTTTTTCAAACTTCCATGAATCTGGTTGTGGGTGTTGAAATGTTTTCTCATATGAGAATTTTTCTGGATCTTTGTAGAATTCAGTCATAAACTGGTATGGTGGCTGTGCCGCCACATCAGAAGGTGAAGATGTTCTCCTTTTGTCCAGAGCTGTGGAATCATTTTTCCTTGATGCAAATCTTGAAAAGAGAGGAAGAACCAGTGAAATAAAACTAGTTTTACAAGCAATATTAGTGAACAGAATGTCCTGATGATTTTTTTGAAGCATATCTAAATTGTTTGAGTACAGTTTTCACATTACGGTAATTGTTAAACCCAACAGCCTGAAACATAATGCAAGTAAACTGTGGACATTTCTACAATAGCAAACTTCTATTTACATTTCTGAAATTGTACATTTAAGCCTCTTTAAGAAGACAGGACTTGAATCTGTTCAAACAGAAGGCATCTTTTTACAGGTTCATTGAATTATTTCGCAACACAAACTTTGCACATTTTTTATAAGCTTTTAAGTGGAATATAGAATTTTATTATTGAAAAAGAAAATTTGATTTAAATAAAAATTCACATAACCAATATCCTCAATATAATCAACAAGTTCAGAAATGTTTAAACTCCCAGGGGCTGAAATATTCAGGGGTGGTATAATATGAAGTACTAGGATTTAAACAAACCAAAATTCAATGTTATAATAATAAATGCAACAACTTGAATTTCAACTGAAAACAAGAAATGCTTTTGTGTAACACAATGTCCCCTACTGCACTTTGAAGCCACACAGTAGCTATTTTAGAGAAAAAGTCCAAGGCCGGTAACTTGGTCAAAAATCAATGGACCTGAACAAAACTGGCACATTATCTGTACGTCATGTAGGTAGACTCACATACCAAAAGGCAACGAAATATCTGAAAGCGTTGCATAAAAATCCTCCGGAAAACAGAATGCCGGACGTACAGTGAGACTGCTATATGCCTCCTTACCGGGGGCATACAAACTTTATTGATTAACCACCATTCAAACACAAGTTACTTGAGAAGCTACACATGTGCACACAATTATTGATTTTGGCATTTTTTGTCAAAACAAACCATATTAACAGTAATTCCCAAAATATATCTCATGTCCTGACCCCTGTGGTGGGAACAACATTCTCAAGTAACAGTAAATACAAATTATAAAGTCGTGTCAATTTATCAAACCAAGTTAGTAAGGGATGTTTTACTGATTTAGGATCAAATGATCTTATGAAGTTATGTAATGAATCCAACAATTCCTAGTTGACATGTCGCGAAAACATATTGCAAGTGCATTTGGAATATATAAATAAATAACAAGTATACTCAATTTATAAACATCTCATATTAAACGAGTACCTTTGTGAGTTACAGATAACTGATGTTCTTTTCCCGGCATTGAATCTGTGAAATGTTCGTAAAATCACCAGTGACATTTCTGAACGTTTTCCGACAAGGTCTCAGTTTTACGACATATTGAGGTTACAATTCAGTAATTTTATGGTTTTTTTTTTCCACGACGGTCCGGATAAATCTCTGCGCAGAGACTGGTTCCGAGCATCGTTCTGATGAAATCTTATTTTTGTGTCATATTTCGTGAATTTATTGAATAATGCCCATACAATTTTCACTGTTTCAAGGAAATATCAATTTTACTAACCGATAGACCTACTACATGAACCACAAATTAAGTTGAACATGTAAATTTGTTGGTAAAATACATATAATGGAAACGTCATGGTCACACTGAGGCAACTGCCTCAACTTAAATTTCACGACCAAATAATTTGAAGAAAAAAAAGACAATTATATATCAGAGTTATGACTGCAACATAGCCTGATGCACATATTTGCATACATTTGATATCAACATTTGCATAAATTTAATAATGTTCTCTTGAGTGCATATGTAAGCACATCAAAGTTGTGCCATTTAAAACTTCTTCAAAAAAATAATAACAATTCTCACCAACGTTGTAAAAAATAAATGTTGCAATATCTGAAAAGCTGAATAAGGAACTCAACTTCTTTGCGTTTACACTCCACTTTTTAGGTTCCGTAGTCTAGAGAGGTCCATGACCCAGTTCACGGAAACTCGAGCCTTCCAATGTCAGTCCAGCTTTCTTTGCATTCATATACCACGTTGCTTTTGCCAGCCCACCATTAGGAGAGAAGTTGGGAGTTAAAATCAAAGTATGCTCAAAGTACAGGCCGTCATTAGGAGACCTTAAGCATTAGGAATGCTACCGCATCAGGAGTCACCGAAACTTTCGAACGCAGTATGACAACAAGGTTTGAGTTGCCTCCATAGTATATCAGAGATGTTATAGGTACAAACAATTCCTGTGGGTGCATTCCCCGAACCCCTCTCGACTGTCTCAGCTTAAAAGTGTCTCTGGCTACACCACTGAGTGGACTGCAATGCTTCCCTTTTAAGACACATTAACACGCAACCATAATACGCCTATTCCATGTTTACATTCAGTATGTGTGATGAAGTCCTTTATAATTTTAGCAAAATAACAAACTGATTTTAATATAAATCACAATAAACACGAATTTACTTGGTTAACATAGATTGGGAATTAAATTTAATAAGGTACTTTCGTTGCTGCAAAAAGCTATACAATGGCATCTCCAAGACAGTTATTAGAATGCTCATTGTATAAGAAGCTTCTCTTTATCTCTAGCAACTTGTTGCAATATGAATTTATTATGTGACGTTGTCAAAGTTTAGATAATATAAATAGCACATCATTAATTTAAACTGATGCATTTTCTTTATGAAAACTGTGAAGACTGTGTGAACTACATAACTGTACAAAACAGACACATTTCATAATACATGTATCAATATTGGTCTGACACATGATAGTTTGATAAAGGTTTTACAAAAAAACAAGCCAACTCTGCAAACGTATAAATTTCATTTATTTTAATTTGAACTTTTTAAATTTGCAATAAAAATGCATTGATGAGCTAAAGATTGAATTATACAGTAAATTATGGTAGCATTACCAAATTCCAAAGTAATAAATAGTATATTTACAGCACAAAATTGTGTTATAATACCAGTACAAACAAATACTTATTTGATAACATTTTACTCTAGAATATACATAGATCTTTTGTCTATCAAACAAAAGAAAAGCAAAACAGAGGAATCTAAGAAAAAAAAACGCACCAAAGTATTTGTTATAACACAATTTCAAACACACTAGGAAAATAGCAGTGTACATGTATGGTATAATACTAACACTGATAACACTTCATCTGAATAAACATGTCACAATCCCTTTTATATCTGTCACTAGTTGAAGACTTTCACTTCGTCTTGAGTTCTGCCATTCTGTTGAGAGCAGATCCAGCACGGAACCACGCTATCTGACCATCATTCATTGTGTGATTCAGAGTTATCTGCTCCTTCTTACCATCGGCATGCTTGATCTCACATGTAAGGGGCTGTAAAATTAACATACAATAATTATCTTCTTGTTTTGTTTAATGGTCAAATAAAACTTTACTAAATACAGCATGACATTGAGTGACATGGTTAAATGTGGAAATGTTAAATTTTCATTGAATCTAAAGTTTGTAAAAATCAATTATATTTCACCAAAGGTTCATATGATTGGTCTATGTAAATGGATATTTTAAAATAAACCCAAGCAACTAGACTTTCAAATCATGTTTTTTTTTTTTTAAATATTTGTCGAATTCCAAAAACTTTAATGAAAGAAAGCTTCAGAAAACAACAAAGGAAATAAACTGAAAAAAGGAAGATTCAATTGCCTAGTTAGAGTAACACCCTTACCTTGCCGGGTGCTAGATCCTTGAGGCCCAGCAGAGAGACCCTGTCTGATGGCTGTATTTTATCATAGTCGCTGGGGTTGGCAAAGGTCAGGGGCAGCATACCTTGCTTCTTTAAGTTTGTTTCTACAAAATAGAGACTTGTTATATCCGCCCTCCCTACACAAACGTGTAAGCCTCTTTATACTGCGTCTGTGTCATGTTTATAAATACCATTACCAGTCTTCACACTTGCCCCCATGAGCCCGTAGCTCAGGGCAAGTGCTTGTGATTTGGGGCTCTTACACATTTTCATACCAACTAGAGTCTATCAGTATCTGGAGTGGATTGTGGTAGCAGTGGTAGCAGTTAACAATATATAGATATAACATTGATATACTCTTAGCAACGATACTTGATTACGGTGAAACAGCAGAACTCAATCAAGTTTAAGCATGTTCAATCAGTTTTATGACAAGAGATCAGGCTGGTGAAAGAGCTTTGGATAAGTGCTTTGGCTACCAACTTACCCTAATGGACTAGTACTCTAAAAACATTCAAATGATCATAGTTGATACAGAATTTGATATAGAGTATACTAGGCCTAGTATTGACTACAAATAAGTTTACTCGGCAAGGCTTCAAAAACCTAAACAAAGAGCCTTGGCAAGTAGTTAAAGTTTTCATGCTGAGAAAATAAACTTGCCTGTGTTCAACACTTAGCTAGTATTATATTTATTCAATCATTTTTGCATTTTTTTCTGTGGAACGTAAACAAAAGAAAGTGGCTGAAAACAACACCAAAACTTCAAATGATCTTATGAAATTAAACAAAATGGCATCACTATATTTCACATGTTTGCTGTATCAACCGTATTGAATACATAAAAATTGATCAGATCGGGTGCTATCTCGTTATAATGGGTATGATGATGGGAAAAATTGGGTCAGCTCGGTTTGTACTCCAATAGTAGTGGTTTCCAAAATGCAGTTAATTTCAGGATACTTGTATATTAATATAATATTATATATTTAATAATTAACTGTTGGTTAAAATTATTTGCAAACAAAATGGAAAATGAGGGTAAGTTTTACCATGAATTCTTGCAAAGCTCTTGACAATGATGGCCCGTCCTCCCAGATGCCTAGGCTCCAGTGCGGCGTGTTCTCTGCTGCTGCCTTCACCGTAGTTCTCATCTCCGATAACCACCCAGGGAGTTTTCTTAGACTGGAAACAGTCAAAATATGCTTCAATAATTACTGACTCTTTTATTGCATTATGTAGTGGAAGTATGAATAATGTTCACACCCACACATTTTTTTTTCCCATGAGAACACACACATTGCTTTTCAATAGTTCCTAAAATGCCTAACTGCATTAGATTTTATTATTATAAGTTTACAATTTTTAATAATACCTAATTGTCACAAAATCATACAATTATGTACTTAAAAAATAACAAGAGATTTTTAACAATGAGGCTTAGTAACCCTGCACCACTATGTCAGTATTGTTCAAAGGTAAAAAAATTCTGAAATGTGCATCACTGGTATGATGAGTATATTGCAAATCTTCACTTCATAAAGCTGACATATTTTTAGTCTTATTTAACAATAACATTGTATATGGATTGACCAACCAAAAATGCAACCAACTCTCTCAGACTTAGTTTGCCGAGTTATAACCACAACAAGAAATGCAACATTCATCAAATTATGACCATATAAATTAATTTTGAAGTATGTGCGCAATAAACATGCTTTATCCTTTTCTTATAAAAATTAAAAATTTCTTTTCAACTATTATTATTAAAAGTGCTACCTTGTAGTAGCGGCCAGTCTCGGGCACTGTCCCAAACGCTCCAGTCAGCTGGTTCTTTACTTTATTAATTTCTCCATTTTCAGCATTCACAGCTCTTCAACAGAGAATATAAATTGGTTGTAGGATTGTGTGTTTAACCCTTTGCATGCTGGGAAATTTGTCGTCTGCTAAAATGTTGTCTGCTAAATTTCTAAAATTAGCATTTTCTTCGATTTTTTTTTCAAAGACCACTATCAGAATAGCAAACAGTTTGGATCCTGATGAGACGCCACGTTTTGTGGCGTCTCATCTGGATCCAAACTGTTTGCAAAGGCCTTCAAAATCCGGTTCCAGCGCTCAAAGGGTTAATGTCATCAATACTTACTAATTAAAGATTTTGGTATTCATAAAATGCACAATTATTAATGCAATGATAATAAGTCTTGTTTGAAACCTCCAATGTACATTGAACAAAATTCTTGATTTACATGCATGGAATGGTGAAGATGGTAATAATTATACACTAATTGGTATTCAAAAGCACAAAATCATGAAGAATTCATAGAGCACAACATATAAATAAAGTACAGAGAACTGACCCAATCAACAGATTGTTTGAGATGTTGTCTAGATGGCCTCTGTATTTCAACCACTGGCCTGCCGCACTGATGTGATCAGTAGTACACTTGCCCTTGGCCTAAAATGAGCAAATACACTTGAACACTTTTTCTTGTTGCATTTTTAAATTTGTGGGAATGGGAAGAATATTCTGTAACAGTTAAAGATTTAGCAACTGAAAATTATTAACAGCAGGCAAATTTCAGTCAAAGTTACAATACCTGCTCTACGTTTGTTTTTTCCCCAACGTTTGCATTCGAGAGTCAAGTACTAACTTTAAACATAGTTTACTCAAAAACCTACAGGGTAAAGCTTGTTAAGTTTATATCAAGCTTGGCACAGGGAAAACATTCCCCATTATTCCCTTTACAATGAATGGCTAATGAGGGGTTTAACACATGAGCAGTGAGGTTCGCGAGCAAAGTTGGCTAAATACCTTGATAAGAATGGGCATGTCTACGAGGTCCTTTCCGTCAAACTTATCAAAGGGGGCCAGGAGCTGCAGCCTGTTGCTTTTAGGGTCCACCTTGACAGAGACCTTGCTGCTGTCCTTGGGTGGGGCCTGGAAGGTGTTCATGCCGGGGTCGAAACCTTTGGCTGGCAGCTCATCACCATAGGGGCTCTTCAGCTTGAACTTACTTCCTGAAAGTATGTACAGAAAAACATGACTTTTTGTCTAGGTATGAACGAATGGCTTTGAATTAATGAACATTACAACGTTAGCAAAGGCCAACCTGAAAATTCAACTTATCTTGTTAATCACCATAAAAGAAACCATCATGCCGAATCCATTTTAAATTCAATGACTTTTATTTTTCATGAACAACTCTGTTACCATCAGCAGCAGTGAGTTCATCTGTCTCTGGGTTGAAGCCCAGCTCTCCTGAGATAGCCATGGCTGTGACGAGTTCAGGCGATGTGACGAAAGCATGTGTTGCAGGATTAGCATCGTTTCTTCCAGTGAAATTCCTGTTATAAGAAGTCACAATGGTGTTCTTCTCTCCTTTCTTCACGTCTTTCCTGTCCCACTGACCGATACACGGCCCACAAGCATTGGCGAGTACAACACCACCAATGTCTCTCAAAGCTGCAGCCTGCAATATATTTTATTTATTGCAAAATGCACGAATTATGAACTGGTTTACCATGCAGGATATTGGTTTTGCAAAAATGTATATTTCAGACATTACCTTAAACATGTAGTGCCAAATATTATAAAACTATAATGCATATATTTTCAACATACAAAGCAGGGCCTACTAACTCAAACAGTCAAACCTGTTGTACATTATGCACTTAATTTGTACCTCAAGGTCAATTTAGGATGCCACTAAATTTACCCTACACTTCTAACTCAAATTACCCTACACTTCTAACTCAAATGGTCATTTATTGTTACTTTACTTACACTAACTTACTATGGGACGTGTATTTGTTTATGCGTATTTTTCCACAATTTCCTTACTGATGAATACACACCTGTCCATCTCTTTCTATTGTTGCCCTGATCTGTTCGGAGCCTGGTGTTATGGTGAAAGCTGCCTTTGCCTTGAGACCCTTGGCTAGCGCCTGCTTGGCAATACTGGCAGAGCGACTCATGTCTTCATAACTGCTGTTGGTGCAGCTGCCAATCAGACCTGCAGTACAGTAAATAAACACATGCACTGTTAAGTCTCTGAATTTAATTTTGTTGTCATTTTCCTAACACATATATTTAAACGAGTAATATGGCCAAACATATCCTATTACGCATTCCAAGTGTATTAAAGAAAATACATTTCCCTTCCAGGACTTTGGGCGAGTTAGCTCGTTTCTTTGGCTTTGTGCAGTAGGGTTAGTTTTAATATTTAATTGTATATGATACATCAATTCGGAATAAAACAATTATTTATACAGAATATACAAGTTATTAGTATGATATAGTTTTTAAAGCTCTGTTAGATAAATGTCAGATTATCCCTTTGCATGCTGGGTAATTTGTCATCTGCTAAAATGTCGTCTGCCGAATTTCTAAAATTAGCATTTTCTTCGATTTTTTCCAAACAATACTATCAGAATAGCAAACAGTTTGGATCCTGATGAGACGCCACGTTCTGTGGCGTCTCATCTGGATCCAAACTGTTTGCAAAGGCCTTCAAAATTCGGTTCCAGCGCTCAAAGGGTTATATGAAGCTGAAAACATACCGACTCGTATATCGAGTGGCCAGCCTCTCTCAATTGCAACCTTCTTCAGCTGGGAGATGGTGTTGTAAAGGTCTGGGGTGAATGGACCGTTCACACTAGGCTCCAGCTGTTAAACATATAGCATTTAATATAACATTCTGTGAAAGAACTTTTTTTTAAACCTTTAAAAAAATTATAATATTAGCACTTTGTATAAGGTTATAATGTTCAGTTTAGTTACCTGTAAAGTTGTTGACATTATAGGAAGAAGAATTGTGTCAAGACCAATTCCAGTATCCTAAATCTTATTCTCTCAAAAAGACAACCATTTCAAATACATGTAAGTACACATATTTTGTTTGTTTGAGAATTGAAATATGGACGTTGCCAAGACAAACTATAAGCAAGTACTTGTATAGAATCACTTCCCATAGATTTGGAAAAAAAATAATCAGAAAATAATAACCAATATTTCATATGCAAGCAATTTTCTTACTTCCAATGGTTCCACATATACAAACAAATATGCATTCTATATATATATTACAACACAATAAGAACTCTTCAAAGCCATAACCCTTTGAGCGCTGGAACCGGATTTTGAAGGCCTTTGCAAACAGTTTGGATCCAGATGAGACGCCACAGAACGTGGCGTCTCATCAGGATCCAAACTGTTTGCTATTCTGATAGTACAATGTATTCTTTGAAAAAAAATGGAAGAAAATGCTAATTTTAGAAATTTAGCAGACAACATTTTAGCAGACGACAAATTTCCCAGCATGCAAAGGGTTAATGCACGCACAGTGTTGAGGTCGATGTCAATGATCTGGTCGTATTTAGCTCCCTTATCTGCAGACAGGAGGTTCTTGTACGAATTGGCAGCATCTGCGATATCTGCAAATTTGTGAGAACAAACACCTGTTGATAATTAAATAGCAAGATAGAACAGTGAAGAGAAATTTAAGGTAACTGCATGCATTTTTATATGAATAGATTCCAATGTGATGAATAACTTTTTTAAATTCTAAAATGAGGATAATGAGAGCAGTACATGTATTAAATATGGTACTGGGAGACATTAGGAACTATCGTAATTACTCTATGTTTTCGGACACTCTAAGTTTCTGGACACCCCTTTTTTTTAGCCGAAATAATTATATTTCGTGACTCTTTAATTTTCAGACATGCGGGTTTTTGTCCATAATTAAGACTCTAAATAAATTTTCGGACAGTATATTTCACAGCGCTATTTTCCATATTTCGGTCCTGTTTTCGTTATCTGATGACACTTCGATCATGGGGTTTTACAACGGGAGTAATGTCATAAAACCTGACATATGCATGCCTGAGGGCAATGGACCATAACATTTGCATAATTGGGTAAATTACCTCGTAAACCGGTAATAAACAATGGTTTCACCCGGAAGCTTTTGAAATGGTGTCATAAATGTTAAAAGCCATAATGAAACAACGGGATAACATCAAATACCCCGGTACTGCCAATTATGATAATATTAAACAACTTTCTTTTGAAAATTAGCGTTATGCCATTTACCGGGTGTAATACCAATTAACGGTTCAATTTATACTGTGCTATGCCCCTTCTCAGAAAGATAACTGTGACAAATACTAAACGCTGAAAGCGTGATGTACCCTATTGTTTTACGAACAATTGAAGGTGTTAGACAACGACTAATGAACAAACAAAGAATTCATAGTTTGCACATTTTTATTTTATTGCATTAATTACAGGTTAACACTAGAGAGTATC
>VMBQ01001153.1:15500-54268 GCA_007657795.1 Dreissena rostriformis | reverse complement strand
GTATAAAAAGGGCACATAATTCTGTGAAAATGCACACCAGAGTTATCAAACTTTGCCTGCCCAGTACCCTCATGATAGTTAGTAAGTGTACCAAGTTTGAATGCAATAGCTTTGATACTTAAGGAATAAAATGGACCTAAACACAAAACTTAACCAAATTTTCAATTTTTTAAGTATAAAAAGGGCACATAATTGTGTCAAAATGCACACCAGAGTTATCAAACTTTGCCTGCCCAGTCCCCTCATGATAGTAAGTAAGTGTTCCAAGTATGAAAGCAATATCTATGATACTTTAGGGGTAAAGTGGACCAAAACACAAAACTTAACCAAATTTTCAAGTATAAAGGGCCCATAATTCTGTCAAAATGCCAGTCAGAGTTACATAACTTTGCCTGCACAGTCCCCTTACGATAGTTAGTAAGTGTTGCAAGTATGAAAGCAATGGCTTTGATACTTTAGGAAAAAAGTGGACCTAAACACAAAACTTAACCAAATTTTCAATTTTCTAAGTATAAAAAGGGCACATAATTCTGTCAAAATGCAAGCCAGAATTATCTAACTTTGCCTGCCCAGTCCCCTCATGATAGTAAGTAAGTGTACCAAGTTTGAATGCAATAGCATTGATACTTTATGAGAAAAGTGTACCTAAACGCAAAACTTAACCGGACGCCGACGCCGACGCCGACGCCAACGCCGACGCCGACGCCGACGCCGACGCCAAGGTCATGACAATAGCTCATAATTTTTTTTCAAAAAATAGATGAGCTAAAAATGTCTCGAAAAACTTCAAGACAACTAGAAATTTGAGACAGGCAATTGGAGGCATCAGAAGCAAACTATTTTTGGCTTCAATTATGGTTTTAAGACAAGCAATAAGTAGGAAAATGTATTACAGAGCCCTGGTCTGGGATAACAGGGCTTAATGCGGGTAAGTAGTGTCGTCAGAGAATAACCTATGGAGTCTGCACAGGCTCAACAGAGACAAAACTTTCCGAGTTTATGCGGAAAGTGTTGTCCCTAACTATCATAATTATGGGGACTGCACAGGTTAATCTGGGAAGACACTGTATGCAATTGCATTTAGCCTTGTTTTCCCAGATCGAGGTTCAAAGCTATTTGATAATCGTCCCTCCAAGAAGCAAGTTAAAGGAATCAGGAGCTGAATGTATATGACTCAAGCTAAGGTTTGACTAGCAGCTGTATGAAGGGAGGGACATAAGAAATGACCCACCCTTTTGACAACCATGCGAAATACATATGGGTAGTTTCGTCCTAGATTAACCAATCCAGTCAGAGCAGGCTTATCTGGGACCTCACGTTACGCTTTTATTGCATTTTTTGTTTAGAGGAAGTCTTTTCTTAGCAAAAAAAAACAGTCTAGGCGGATAGAGTCATCCAAGATTAGCCTTTGCAGACTGCACAGGCTAATCTGGGGTGACACTTTACCCACATGCATTTAACTATCTGATAATGTTTCCTCAAAAAAGCAAGTTAATGGGATCAGGAGCTGACTGTATATGACTCAAGCTAAGGTTTTATTAGCAGCTGTCAAACCCAGGAACACAAAAAAGCCCCCTACCGTGCCATCTTGTCCTAAGGTGAACAGAGCCATCTTCAGACAGCTGTCAGCATTGGTTTTACCCGCGCGGGGATACCGGTACTCATCCACCCCCTTTTCATCCAGGGGCAGATAAATCTGGCAAGAAACAAAACAGCATTTTCATTGGTCAAAATTTTACGTTATTTTAATATGGCAAATGTATTTTTAGCAAGCCTATACCATTTATATTACTAAAAAAATAATGCGCACATAATGAGTATTTCAATTAGTAAAGGTATATCATAATCGATTGTCACATCCGTGTCCTTCTCCTCTTCATCATGAGAATGATTTCATATAAGGAATTTAGTTGAGATAAAAATGATTTGTTGTCGTTTCATTCCAGATCTTATCATAATATAATGAGCAGCCAGCCATTACAGACGTCTGGCCCAGCTCTGCCATATGTTATTGTCTAAATATCTTCCTGATATAATTAAAAAATATGCCTATGTTTACTGCATACCTGTACTATATCAACTTCTGATTCATTCACTTCCTCATAGAGTATCCTGTATGTCCGTCCGTCTCTACACACAGGGTCCCACCAGTAACCTGTGTACCTGACACACAAAACATGTGCGTTTGACATGAACGTAGTTCAAACCCAGGGGTTTCAATAAGACCTGGGAGGCCTGTAAATGGCACTGCTGCTTTGACCAGAATATTTAATAATACCTGTCACTTTTTGAAGCTTTAATTATAACAATTCCGGTTCAATATTTGACAACTATCTGCCCTAAACTGCACCCTACCAATGTCAAGGTTACATATACTTAAAAAAAAATGTTTGCTTGCATTAACACGACTCGAAGCAGGAAATATGGATAGGTAGGTACGTGAATTGATATTTTGAATATTTTTTTTACATGTAAGAACTATTTATTGATATTTTTGATCATTACATTGAAAGACTGCGTCTATGGAACCAATACACATCAAACACATCCTTATAACTTTAGAAGCAATTACAATTTGAGAAACAAACTTGTTTATGACAGCTGGTTGAAAGCAGCTATCTATGAAATAGTGTGGTGATGAAAAGACATGTCGAGAGTTCTAACCAAAAATGTCTTTTTGTGAGCTTTGCAAAACAAATGTTTAAGCCTTACCTTAGCACTATTTTTGGGTAGAAGCAATTTGGTTGGGTAACTTGGGTTGGTCACATTATCCCAAACAAACAATCTTTAAAAGATGACACTATCAATGTCTGAGTTACACACAAACAATGTCAAGATTACACACTACCAATGTCAAGATTACACACGACCAATGTCAAGATTACACACTACCAATGTCACGGTTACACACTTCCAATATCAAGATTACACATTACCAATATCAAGATTACACACTACCAATATCAAGATTACACACTACCAATGTCAAGTTTACACAGTACCAATATCAAGGTTACACACTGCAAATGTCAAGATTACACAATACCAATGTCAAGGTTACACACTACCAATATCAAGATTACATAATACCAATATCAAGATTACACACTTCCAATATCAACATTACACACTACCAATGTCAAGATTACACAGTACCAATATCAAGATAACACACTACCAATATCAAGATTACACACTACCAATGTCAAGATTACACACTACCAAAGTCATGGTTACACACTACTAATATCAAGATAACACACTACCAATGTCAATGTTACACGCTACCAATGTCAAGATTACCTGTCAAACTCTTCCTGTACAACAAATGAAGGCACCCCAGAACTGACCCAGTCCTGTCTCACATCTCCTGTACCTACAACCATAGAACAATACATAAATACAAATTAGGGCACTTTTTAATACAATGATGAAGTAAGACACAAACCTTAACAATCACAAAGAAAACCAGACTCAGAGTTGTAACTTTCACAGACAAAGGTAACACACAACAATTCTGTATCTGGGTCACACACACAACAATTATATAAGGCCACACACAACAATTCTGTTAGGTCACACACAACCATTATGTTACCTTTGTTAGTGAAGGTCAGTCTCAACTCCTGCTTGGTGTCCACGTTGCACACCCAGAGGTCATTACAGCGCACAAATGCCACAATATTGGGACTTGAGGGGCAGGATTTGGGGTCCATCCTGGCCCCTGGGACATCAGTAGGGATGGGCTCGGGAACGATGGGGGTTGTGCTCTGAAATGCAAATGGAAAGACTTGCATTAGCCATTAATATGAGCCTCATTTTGAGAAAACCAGGTTTATATGCATGTGTGTAAAGTGTTGGCCCAGATTAGCCAGTATCTTTTCTTTTTAAAGATACTTCCTTGAATTAACAATGCCATAAAATCACTTCACTCCCATTTCTTAAACCCTTTTTTGCCCAGAAAAAGACTCAATTAAGCTTCAACCTATTGATAGAAGCTGATTACATTACAGTGAATAGATAGGATCTGTTAGTCATGGATTCCCAAGTTGTCCACTTGAAAGTAAATAAAGTAAATTGTACATGTATATGTTAAAAGAGACAATTAACGGATATTGCTTTAACAAGTTATTACCTGAAAACAATAGTACTATGTCCTTTCTATTTCCTGTATTTGGACACCAAATTAAATGTACTTTGATAAGTTAATATATTTTCACTAGCACATGCTTTACTAAATACATGAATTGCAAATGCAGTGTTTTTTTTTGTTGATGTTAGTTGACAAAAAGTGTTTAATTTTCTCTTTTTTGTCTTGTGCACAAATTATTTTTTATTTTAACAGCTGAATAAATTGAATTTCAGTATTAAGAACATGCTAATTTTGAGTTCCTTAGTATGTCAAAGTGGATAATATTCCCTGACATTCTTTCATAAAATGAAAATTTAAATCTAAAAGATTCACAAAGATTTTTATGACTATAATGTTTATCTTGAAGTATTGTTGCTGTTCAAAATGCTGATATACGGAGTTCAAGCAAGTTTACAGGCTTTCAGATCACATAGTAACATAATACTTGTTTTTCTTTGGATTAGCCATTTCAATTTTTGAAGGTGTACATTTGTATTATTCCATTGAAAATCATATCTGCTCAGTTATGTTATTATCTAGTATCACTGTTGGAACATAAATTGAATTCTATTCAATCTGTTCGTTGATGAATGAACAAAATCCTAGTTTATATTCTACAGTTGACTGCCCCTATGTTCAATATTCTAAGGTTGTCTGCCCCTATGTTCAATGTTCTTCAGTCGTCTACTCCTATGTGCTATATTCTACAGTTGTCTGCTTCTATGTAA
This sequence comes from Dreissena rostriformis, assembly GCA_007657795.1. Taxonomy (NCBI): domain Eukaryota; kingdom Metazoa; phylum Mollusca; class Bivalvia; order Myida; family Dreissenidae; genus Dreissena; species Dreissena rostriformis. Next base: position 49,408 of record VMBQ01001153.1, on the reverse strand, counting down.
TATATTCTACAGTTGTCTGTCCCTATTTAATATATTCTACAGTTGTCTGTCCCTATGAGCTATATTCTACAGTTGTCTGCTTCTATGATATATATTCTATAATCATCTTCCCCTATTTGCAATTATATTCTACGGTTGTCTGTCCCTATGTAATATATTCTACCCACGGCCAGGTTACATTCTACATACGACCAGATTACATTCTTCATACGACCAGGTAACATTTTACATATGACCAGATTACATTCTACCTACCACCAGATAACATTCAACCTACGGCCAGGTTACATTCTACATATCACAGGGTAACATTTTACACACGACCAGGTTACATTCTACATACGACCAGGTTACATTCTACATATGACCAGGTATCATTCTACCTATGACCAGATAACATTCTACCTACGACCAGGTTACATTCTACATACAACCAGGTTACATTCTACATACGACCAGGTTACATTCTACATACGACCAGGTTACATTCTACATACGACCAGATAACATTCTACCTACGGCCAGATAACATTCTACCTATGGCCGGATTACATTCAACATACAACCAGGTTACATTCTACATACGACCAGGTTATATTCTACATACAACCAGGTTACATTCTACATACGACCAGGTTACATTCTACATACGAACAGATTACATTCTACCTACGACCAGGTTACATTCTACATACAACCACATAACCTTCTACCTATTGCCAGGTCACATTCTACATACGACCAGGTTACATTCTACATACGACCAGGTTACATTCTACATACGACCGGATTATATTCTACATACAACCAGGTTACAATCTACATACGACCAGAAAACATTCTACCTACGGCCAGGTCACATTCTACATACGACCAGATTACATTCTACCTACGACCAGGTCACATTCTACCTGCGACCAGATTACATTCTACATACAACCAGATTACATTCTACATACGACCAGATGAAATTCTACCTACGACCAGATAACATTCTACATACAACCAGATTATATTCTACATACGACCAGGTTACATTCTTCATACAACCAGAAAACATTCTACCTACGGCCAGGTTACATTCTACATACGACCAGATTACATTCTACATACGACGAGGTCACATTCTACCTACAACCAGATTACATTCTACTAACGACCAGGTTACATTCTACATACAAACAGATAATATTCTACATACGAACAGGTTACATTCTACATACGACAAGAAAACATTCTACCTACAGCCAGGTCGCATTCTACATATGACCAGATTACATTCTACATACGACCAGGTCACATTCTACCTATGACCAGATTACATTCTACATACGACCAGATAACATTCTACATACGACCAGATAACATTCTACCTACGACCAGATTACATTCTACAAACGACCAGATTACATTCTACCTACGACCAGATTACATTCTACATACGACCAGGTTACATTCTACTTACGGCCAGGTCACATTCTACCTATGGCCAGGTAACATTCTACATACGACCAGATTACATTCTACCTACTACCAGATTACATTCTACATACGACCAGGTTACATTCTACATACAACCAGATAACATTCTACATACAACCAGTTTACATTCTACATACGACCAGGTTACATTCTACATACGACCAGATTACATTCTACCTACGACCAGATTACATTCTACATACGACCAGGTTACATTCTACATACGACCAGATTACATTCTACCTAGGACCAGATTACATTCTACATACGACCAGATTACATTCTACATACGCCCAGATTATATTCTAACTACGGCCAGGTCACATTCCACCTATGGCCAGGTCACATTCTACATACGACCAGATTACATTCTACATACGACCAGGTTACATTCTACATACGACCAGATTACATTCTACATACGACCAGGTTACATTTTACTTACGGCCAGGTTACATTCTACCTATGGCCAGGTTACATTCTACCTATGGCAAGGTTACATTCTACCTATCATCATCTATGGCCAGGTTACATTCTACCTATGGCCAGGTAACATTCTACATACGACCAGGTTACATTCTACATACGACCAGATAACATTCTACATACAACCAGGTTGCATTCTTCCTATTGCCAGGTTACATTCTACATACCACCAGGTTACATTCTACCTACGACCAGGTTACATTCTACTTACGACCAGATTACATTCTACCTACAACCAGGTCACATTCTACCTACGGCCAGGTTACATTCTACATACGACCTGGTTACATTCTACCTACGGCCAGGTAACATTCTACCTACGGCAAGGTCACATTCTACAAAAGACTAGCTTACATTCTACATATGACCAGGTTACATTCTACATACGACTAGATTACATTCTACATACTACCAGGTCACATTCTACATAGGACCAGGTTACATTCTACCTACGACTAGATTACATTCTACCTACGACTAGATTACATTCTACCTACGGCCAGGTCACATTCTACATACGACTAGATAACATTCTACATACGACTAGCTTACATTCTACATATGACCAGGTTACATTCTACCTACAGCCAGGTCACATTCTACCTACAGCCAGGTCACATTCTACATACGACCAGATAACATTATACATACGACCAGGTAAAATTCTACACACGACCAGGTTACATTCTACATACGACCAGATAACATTCTACCTACGGCCAGGTTACATTCTACCTACGGCCAGGTCACATTCTTCATACGACCAGATTACATTCAACATACGACCAGGTTACATTCTACATACGACCAGGTTACATTCTACCTATGGCCAGGTCACATTCTACATACGACTAGATCACATTCTACATACGACCAGGTTACATTCTACATATGACCAGGTTACATTCTACATACAACCAGGTTACATTCTACATAAGGGCCAGGTCACATTCAACATACGACCAGATTACATTCTACATACAAACAGGTTACATTCTACATATGAGCAGATTACATTCTACATACGACCAGGTTACATTCTACCTATGGCCAGGTTACATTCTACATACGACCAGATTACATTCTACATACAACCAGGTTACATTCTACCTACGACCAGATTACATTCTACATACAACCAGGTTACATTCTACCTACGACCAGGTCACATTCTACATACGACCAGATTACATTCTACATACGACCAGGTTACATTCTACAAACAACCAGGTTACATTCTACATACGACCAGATTACATTCTACATACGACTAGATCACATTCTACATACGACCAGGTCACATTCTACATACGACCAGATTACATTCTACATACAACCAGGTTACATTCTACCTACGGCCAGGTCACATTCTACATACAACCAGATAACATTCTACATACGACCAGGTTACATTCAACACACGACCAGGTTACATTCTACATACGACCAGATTACATTCTACATACGGCCAGATTACATTCTACCTAGGGCCAGGTTACATTCTACCTAGGGCCATGTTACATTCTACCTACGACCAGATTACATTCTACCTAGGGTCAGGTTACATTCTACCTACGGCCAGGTCACATTCTACATACGACCAGATTACATTCTACATACGACCAGATTACATTCAACATACGACCAGATAACATTCTACATACGTCCAGATTACATTCTACATAAGACCAGATTACATTCTACATATGGCCAGGTTACATTCTACCTACGGCAAGGTTACATTCTACATACAACCAGATTACATTCTACCTACGGCCAGGTTACATTCTACATATGGCCAGGTTACTTCTACCTATGGCCAGGTTACATTCTACCTAGGGCCAGGTTATATTCTACCTATGGCCAGGTTACATTCTACCTATGGCCAGGTTACCGTCTACATACGACCAGGTTACATTCTACCTACGGCCAGGTCACATTCTACATACGACCAGATTACATTCTACATACTACCAGGTTACATTCTACATACGACCAGGTCACATTCTACCTACAGCCAGGTTACTGTCTGTGCACGTGTAAAGGGCATTGCCTGCTGGGAACAGTAGTCTTCTCTCATCTGTGACTTCAAATGATGTGATCCCAAACACACCCAGTCTGTAATACAGAACACACAATGCATTGTCATATCAGGGATAGAAAAGAAACATTTATACTCAACAAACTTAACCACATTTCCTATGAATTGTATTCAATACTGAAAATCTGCAAGTTAAGTATTATCAATTTGTGCTTACATTCTCACATTGCACCTCGCATTTTAAGTGTATTTTTAATATGCTAGGGCTATAACACTGGCTTATTTTGAACATTTTAAAGATCATTTGATTTAATTTAAGATCATAAAATTGATCACTTCCCACCTTTTCCTCTCCCTCATCAGCTGTTCTTCCTTGGACATGTTGGTGTTGCCAGCCAGGCTCGGGTTGGACGTCTCTAGCAGGGGACACCACTCTAGTAGTGGCGTGATGGACAATGGCTCCAGAGGAACATTCACATACATCACTGTCGACTCCCGCTGCCTCTCGGGTATACCCAGGAAGTACAGTCTGAAATTGGTTACATGTGCGTTAACTACAAAAAAAGCCTTGCACGGAAAAAACAGGGTATAATGCATGTTCGTAAAGTATCTTCGCACATTATCCTGTGCAGTCTGCAGGACTAATCAGGGAAGACACTTTTCACATGGACTGGATTTATTTTTAGAAGAGATTTCCTTTAAACGCATAATTTTGCAAACATGAAAAGTGTCGTCCCTTATTAGTCTGTGCAGACTGCACAGGCTAATTTGGGACAACACTTTACACACATCATAAAGCCCTGTTTTCCCATTTTACAGGATATCATTAACTTTGAACACTGAAAGTTGGAACTTTCTGGCTTTTTGTCACTAAATGTCCTAGGGCGAGCTTTTCTATAAATTATTGTTTTAATTGATATTTTGTTATCACTTACTTTTGATAAACACCACACTATTTGTATGTAAACAAGGTGACACATCTTTTTGTATTCACTGACCTGAAACCATGACCAGACACCATAGTGTGACACCATTGTGAAAGATTAATGTCAAGTTTTTGGTCAGTCATATAAATAACAGCCATTGAAAATACTAAAAATGTTGAACATGTTCCCGGAAAAAATATTCATTATGTCTGTATAACATGAGAAACAAGGTAAAACATGGGATAAATTATGGTATGGTAACATACAAGTTCTTCTGGTGTGGAAATGAGAAAGGTCTAGGAGGAGCGGGTGTTCTTTTAGCAGAACGCTGGATTGAGAAAGTCTTCAATGTCGAGCGTATCTCTGACATGATCATCTTGAAGGGGTTGATCATTGGCAAAGTGGTATTCACCTTTATCTTCGTATACGCACCACAGTCTGGACTCCCTGAGCTTCTACGACCAGCTTCAGAGTGTTGTTACCAAAATCCCAGCTTCAGAAATTCTTGTACCTCTTGGGGACTGGAATGGCCATGTCGGTGCCAAGAGTGATGGTTTTAGTTTAAACCTATTTATTTTTAGAGTGATGGTTTTGGCGACATACACGGTGGTCGAGGCTTTGGTGTCCGCAACAAGGAGGGAGAGAGAGTATTAGAATTTGCTCTAGCCAACGATCTGGTTGTAGGCAACACCTGGTTTGTAAAGAGGGACAGCCATCTTGTCACCTACTGCTCGAGAAATCTTAGAACGCAGATTGAATATATCCACTACCCAAAGAGGTATCGCAGAGCAATCACCGATGTGAAGGTAATTCCAATTGAGGAGTGTGTCCAACAACATAATCTTGTTGTTTGTGATATCACTATTTTCATCCCCAAAGTCAACAAACGCAAATTCACCCCTCGCATTCGTACTTGGAAGCTGAGGGATGAGGCTGTGGCAGACAAGTTCCGTGATGCCTTCACTGAAAAAGTCGTTACTGGCGATGTCAACCCTGCCGTCACTTTTGAAGAGGTTTGGATGAGGATAAAGAACCCCCTGCTTGAAACAGCAAGTGATGTTTGTGGTTTCTCCAAAAACCACCAGTGGAAGAGGGAAACCTGGTGGTGGGGTAGTGATGTTGAAGTTGCGGTGAAGTCAAAGCGAACCCGCTACAAAACATTCAAAGCACTGGATAAAGCTGGCCGTACCATTGAGGCAAACGTTGCCAAAGCTGCCTATTGCGAGGCTAAACGTGCTTCTAAGCAAGCTGTCTGGTTAGCCAAGTCCAAGTCTGAGAAAGACAAATTCGCTAACCTCTCTCCATACCATGGAGGCATCTTCAAGCTGGCCAAGCAAATGGACAGGACAAACCAAGATGTTGTTGGTGAGAAATGTGTTCGAAATGATGCGGGTGAACTGTCCCTCAGTGATGATGAGAAAATGAAAGCCTGGGTGGAGCACTATTCAAAGCTTCTAAACGTTGAGTTTGAGTGGCCCAGTGAGCTACTTCCTGAAGTTGCTCCTGTGGAAGGGCCTCCTCCACCAGTCACAGTAGAACAAATTCGCAAAGCCCTTTGCAAGATGAAATGCGGCAAAGCCGCTGGACCGTCAGGTGTGATTGCCGAGATGTTGAAAGCAGCTGGTGAGGAGGGAACAGAAATGCTGAGACAGCTGACTGAGGTCGTTTTCAGCAATGGTGTGATCCCCAAGGACTGGGAGGAGAGCCACATCCTTAACCTTTACAAAGGTAAAGGAGAGGCTCTAGACAGAGGAAATTACCGTGGGTTAAAGCTTACGGACCAGACGATGAAACTGATTGAGCGTGTACTTGACACCCACATACGCGAGATGGTCGATATCGATGGTATGCAGTTTGGTTTTGTTCCTGGTAGAGGTACGACTGATGCAATCTTCATCATACGCCAGCTACAGGAAAAATACAATGCAGCAAACAAGCCACTGTATATTGCCTTCGTCGACCTTGAGAAAGCATTTGATAGAGTTCCAAGAAAGGTCCTCTGGTGGGCTCTGAGGAGTCTAGGGGTTGAGGAATGGGCAGTTCGTGTCATACAGGGTATATACACAGGCGCCAGGTGCCGTGTGCGTGTCAACGGACAATATAGCGAGGAATTTGGAGTCGAAGTAGGGGTGCATCAGGGTTCTGTTCTTAGTCCCCTGCTTTTCATCCTAGTGCTTGAGGCTCTGTCGAGGGAATTTCGCGCCGGGGTCCCATGGGAGCTCCTCTACGCTGATGATCTTGCTGTGATCGCGGACTCACTGGAGGAGTGTCTCTCCAGATTGAAAGGTTGGAAGGATGGAATGGAAAGCAAGGGGCTGAGGGTCAATATGAAGAAGACAAAGCTCTTGATCACCGGCCCTGGACTGAATCTTCTGCGCGATGCGGGAGCATATCCCTGTGCGGTATGTAGGAGTGGAGTGGGAGTGAACTCGATTGAGTGTACCCAGTGCAAACTGTGGGTGCACAAAAAGTGCAGTGGCATCAAGGGAAGAATCACCAGCAACCCGGACTACGTTTACCCGAGATGCATGGACCAGGCACGCCCAATTGATGGAAGACCTGTTACCCAGGTGGTCATTGATGGCTCACAGCTTGATGTTGAGGCCAGCTTCTGCTATCTGGGTGACACGCTATGTGCTGGGGGAGGCTGCGAACTTGCCATCATCACGCGATGCTGCATTGCCTGGGGAAAGTTTAAGAAGCTCCTACCAATACTGACGTCGAAGCATGTTTCCCTTAAAATCTGTGGCAACGTGTTCAAAGCTTGTGTCCGTTCTGCCATGTTGCATGGTAGTGAAGCGTGGGCACCATCCGCTTCTGATCTACAACGACTTCGTAGAAACGACAGAGCAATGGCCCGCTGGATCTGCAGCATAAAACCTGACGACAGAGTCGAAACTGACATGCTGTATGGCAAACAAGGGATACCAGAAGTCACTGCATCACTGAGAGCCAGGCGCCTGAGGTGGTATGGGCATGTCGAGCGTGCCACCTCTTGCATCAATTCAATCTCGAAGATAGCCATACCTGGTGCTAGAGGTAGAGGGAGACCAAGAAAATCATGGTCTGACTGTATTAAGGATGACCTGCACACCTGTTGCATGGGAGACACAGACCCACAGAACAGAGGAGCGTGGAAATCAGGGGTTAGACGCTCTAGCCGCCTGCTGCCTACCCCAACTACTGGGACTTATCCCGCAGCAGATGACAAATAAACTCAGGATCAAGTCAAGTCAAGTATATGACAGGTTTGCCTTTTTCCCCGCAATTGTTCCAAGAAATTGATTGTATTTGTTCTCATTTGAATGTTTTCCAATATATTACATCAGTAGCAAAACAATGCAATAAATATTCTCTTTGGTAAATAATCAATTTTAATTTGTAAGCCAAGTCGATGCAAATTTGATAATAAACTGAAACCCTACATTTACGTTTTAATGTATATGCTTATCACCAACTATGATTTACCGGATAAAAGTGTTACGCTTATCAAAATAATGATATCATTTCACAGACATGATTTTTTTTTACAATTTTTAATCATACAATGTTGTATTTCACTATCACCCACTAGAAAGCTGAAACAAATCTATAACTAACCTTGTTATGGGACCTGACGGCGTTTCTTGAGTCCTAAATGTGAAAGATGACGGTGCCCGACTTGCCAGCGATGTAATGACCTTCCGCGTATCCTTGACAACACTCTTCAACTCGGACCAGGATGTTCTGTTGTTCTGTTTCTGTGTGGTGTACTCCAGGTCTGCGCAACCCATCGGGTTGTCTGACATCTCTGAGGCCATGGTGATCTATAGATGATGATGAACTGTTGGATTGAGAATACACCTGGTTGGGAATTCCTGAAAAACAATAAACCCGGGGTACATTGTAGTATACTTGAACCCTGTGGTACTTTTAAGTTGTACCCTAGCCGACAATGACCAATCAAGCAGACTGATGTGCATCACAGTATCCTAACATCTTCCCATGAGCACTCTTTGCTCAGCTTAGCTAAACAGGTTTAAAAAACATTACTCGGTAATACCCTCTTCTTGTTTTATTAAGGTCACATTATACCACCATGAAAAAACTACTCCAAAACATGTGAGGATGAACTAAACTTAAATTTCTATAGAAAAATTAGAAAATAAAATTAAATCACAACATAAAATATATAACTATTATTTACTTCAAAATGTATGGATTTAATTACTGCCCAAACATGCGTCACAGTTTGACATTAATCAATATGTCAGTGTTTAGCTATATTGATTTTACATGCGCCGTTCCATAGTTAAATTATATGTGAACGTATATTTGGCAGCGTGCAGGCACCAACTTTTCTGTTTGTTATCATATGTCTTTCTCAATTGTGGTTTGTCCTTGTGACGTCTGCTGTTGTTGGGTGAATCGGAATACTTCGGATTTATACATTTAACAATGTATATCTACGAAGTCGGCCGAGGCTATCCAACTGCTGCACGTGCATTCGTGTGAGCACTGTTACCTAATGTTTCCGTCCAATAGTTCTTTATGTTTTATGTTTGAATGAAAAAAAGATTGAGAGAAAGATTCCTATTGGGTTGTTTGTTCACCCTTTTCTTCCTTCCCCGCAAAATTCCTTCGTACCACACAACCCTCGATAACTTTCACCCAACAACATGTATTCCCTACACCATAATACTTAGTATTTAATTTGAGTTTTGTTTATAACATAAAAATCATAACAATTGTCCCCATATCAAAATTACCACCGAACAGGCTGATAGAAAATATGTAAACAAATCCGGGTTGCTAGGATCATTAGGATATCTTCCTTGAATTGATGGGTAACTAAGGAAATTTATCATCAATTCATAATTGTGCCTTTAGTTTGCGCTGTTGAAATTGTTTTCATTCAAGAAAAAAGTCTTTTTAGTGACAGAATTTAAAGCATTACAGGAACTGTGGGCACAGTGTGGCAGTGATTTGCACAAAAAAATGGATATCAACTAATTAGGAAACTTTAGATAAAGTAAAGAAATGTAAGTTACACATAGAGCAACTGAGAGCTCAACAATTGTATTAGTGATTCATTTACCTTTAAAACAGATTATTAAAATCTTCAGCTTGTTTACCAAAATAAAGTTAGAAGTTGGTTTTCAGGGTGAAGGTCAAAGTGCTTTAGAGTAACGTCCCTTAAAATACAACAACAACAGCAACAAATACAACAATGATTATATGACAGGTGTTAGTTTTGGGGGTAGGTTGTTCAATTCTTAACCAAGTCACTGGATTATAACTGGGTGATTCATTGTGTGTACATAGAGTTTGAACTGACTGTTGATATGCAAGCATTGATTAAGCTAAAGACCCAAAACGTGGAAAATAAATACTGTAACAGTATTTCGGACAGACTAGCATGTGTACCCGTGGTATCGGCCCTCTTAATGAATACAGCTAAATATATTAAGTGAAAATATTTAAAAGCACACCTGTTTTATGTGTCAATCTAAACTGAAACATGTGTTCTAGGGCATAACAACAATAATTTCATTAAAATCGGCAATGTTTTGACAAAATACTGGCTATACTTAGATACCTGTAGTAATGTGTATCTTGTTCACAGTTTCTCATCATATCGGCCCTTCTGATTGGTTGCTTTGGTTTGTTACTATGCACATGTGTCTGTTCTATACAAACTCTTGCTCTTATTGTTCTGTTAATATTGTGACATTTTTTCACAAATAAGCGGATTATAAACTATTTTATAAACCTACTAATAAACCATAAACAAACTACACAATTATGTGTAAAATTATTTTAAAATCACATTATGATATATCATCCAGGATTTAACATGACCTACTTTCCAATCAAAACCTGAAATCATATAAAAATGATCGTCTTAATAGTCATTAATATACAGTTAATACAGGGGTTTTTATCTGAATTTGGGGAAAGGGCCTGGCCTTTTTTGAGGGGAAAAAAATCGCGCGAAAAGTCGGATTTTGGGGAAAAAATGACGCGAAATGCCAGATTTTGGGGAAAATAAGGAAAATTTTAAATAATCACTTCAACATATTTTACTGTTTTTAAAACAAATTCAAGGCAACAGATAATTTAATTATGCAATATTTTGTATTTTCTACACTGGATCAGGTTAACTTATGTATTTAAAGGTTAAAAAAAAAAAAAAAAAAAAAATTTTTTTTTTTTTTTTTTTTTTGGGGAAAATCATTTTTTGGGGAAAAATTTCTGTCAGAGGGGAAAAAAAATATCTAGGGGAAAGGGCCGAAATTCGGCGGGTCTTTCAGAAGGAAAAAAACCCCTGTAATAAAATAAAAGTTCTAAAAATTAAAAAACATTGACCGTCCTGCACTTCTTGAGGGTTTTGCTGAGTGGACTGGTTAAAGTCACAATACAATGAGGAGTGCCAATACTATGAGAATAAGGGATTCTTCTAAAAATTGAAAACATTAACTGTCCTGCTCTTTTTCTTTTTTCTTTTTTTTTCAAGTGGACTCGTTAAAGTCATGATACAATGCGGAGGATCGATACTATGAGAATGAGGGATAAGTTGTTTAGGTATTATTGTTAATAAATATATTCAGAATAATCTGGCTCCAAATTGTTTTAGTCAAATTTACAATAGAACAGTTTCTTGGTTTGTCTGTTTTATTGAGATTTATGAAGAAAATGTTATAGCCAAATAGATATTTTACAAATTCATTGCAGAATACATTTTAAAACAATGTAGTTTTTGGATAGGCTTGTTAATTCTATTATACTTGTGAATTTGCAGCCACAATGGAAAGCAGCACAAAGGCCAACAGTGACACTTCTTGCTGCTATGGACATCAGATATCTACCACTGACTTTACTGATCTGTTGAGGTTCCTCTATGAATATCAATGGTTGTACGACTTCAAAGTGACAGAAATCTTCACAAGCTGTATTTGGAAGAATATTCCTCCAGAGGTAGTGTTATATTATCTAAAATGACATTTTTGAAGTTTGATGTACAGTACAGCCCACGCGGAACCAGCAAAGTTCGCGGCTACGCCGCGGCCAGTAATTTTAGTATTCGACGGAGTCACGCGGCGTATCGACGAGTCACGCGGCATCGATCGGCGCTACCTCGAGTACTTTCGCGGAATAAATCCGCCGCATACGTTCGCGGCGGATCGAGTGCAAAAATATACACCTAGATCTACATGTACATTTGTGTATCGCAGAAACCTAGATTTACGTTGAAGCAATTACATTTGTCGGTGTTTAATTGCTTGTAATTGATTCTTTGATTTAACTAATTAAAAACTTAAAGTAGTTGCAGTTTCACAGTTTGCTATTTTGAGTATTTTTTTCGGATAAATGAATGCAACACTGTGTGAAGCAATTACATTTGTCGGTTTTTTAATTGCTTTCGCGGGAGGGCTTTTGTTTGCAGTTGCAGATTCACAGTTTTCTATGTTGATATTTATTATTATGCATTTAAATATTGACTGCAAGAAATGCAATTGAAACATTACAGTCAAAGATAAATTAAATAAGTAATTCAGACAATTAAGTAACATGCAAACGCACCGTTAATTGTTAACAGAATTTCACTTTCATTTTCGCAAGGTTTTCAGGAAGTCCCCGGGAAGCACGTTTTTTGCATGGATGTGTGTATGACGCGATTAAACGATGCTCTGTATCGTATTGCATTCAATCTAAATTAAATCATTTCATTTTATGTTTTAATATAATGTTATTATTATAACATTAAATTTAAAATTGGATTATCGGATATATATGCACATTAGTAAAGCGGTATGTATATAGTTTCTTCTTTCAAGTTCACACCCCTGAAAAAACAANTTATTTCTTTGACTTCTGTTTCAAGTTTGATTATTTTCTTTGCAGTGGTTTACAACGTTTGTGAGCCTGTCCCAGGAAGAGTTGACTGCAATTCCAGATGGTCAATATCAGGTACAGTTCTTGTATGTCAATCTTTTATACCAGAAGACACAGGTACATGGACATAGCCATATCTTATGCAACATATGAAATTACAATTTCTAAAAATCATCATTATCTCTAGCAAATCATGGTTTTTCCCTTCAAATATTGTCTTCATTTTCTTTATGTTGACCATGCAAGTATGATTAATAACTAATACTTGACTTGTATTTAGCAACAGTATTAAATTATAATTTCTTATTAAGTATTGAACATCGCTTTCCATTTTTCTCATGTATTTTCATGTCAGCTTTATTTTTACGTTTCAGGAATCATGGCCCGAGTCATTGAAGGTGTTCATAAAAATGAGTCTGAAGTATTCTTTGAGTAGAGAGATGAATCAGCGGCCCTCTGAGAGAGATAATACACATAAACAAGAACAAGATTGGAAAGGTCCGCCGTACACAGAGTTTCCTTCCATGCATAACTCTTCACTGTTTACTTGTCAGCATGATGAGCAAGGGTTAACTCCCTTGAGTGACAGTGAAATATGTTCTGTCATGCCTGGTAGTGTACAGTTTACACCTTTGGTTGTCCAAGAACAGTTGTCTACCCTGACTATCATGAAAACACTGTCTCCTGTGGATGACAATGCACATGCACCTCTGCTGGAAATCTCAAAACAGTTACCTCCCTTGCGTATCACTCAACAGACGTCTCATTTAAATGTCAATGCACATTCATCTCCCCTGGAGTTCATTTCACTCTTCTCTCCCTTGGACCCAAGTGACATAAACCCATCCATTAGAAGAGGAATGTCAGCCAAAAAGCTTCATGAAGTATGTTACATGAGCAGCCTGGTTGCTAGGGTAACACAACTGACAGGAAGTGATGTCATATTGGATATTGGAGCAGGACTGGTAAGATTAAGCAAACTTTGAATTCTGTTTGTATAAATCAGATGTTTCCATTGATGTCAGTCATACAATTTTAAATTTTATTTTGCAATTGCATTTCACTGTTGCTCTCCTATATCATGTGCTTACTTGTTGACTGTGGACAAACTGAAAAGGTTGCGATGAGTTAATTGGTGTATGTTAAATAGAAATATACATATTAGACCACATGTATCACTCAAACTTTATGAAAATTGGTCAGAATAGTTTTTTGGACAATATCAAAAGCTAAGTTTGAATCTGGGTCATGTGCATCCAAAATCTAGGTCACCAGGTGAAATCATAGCAAAAAACCTGTTTTACACTCTAGAGGCCACATGTATGAATTAATCTTGATGAAACTTGATCAGAATGTTTATCTTGACAACATCTTGTGATATCCATCTCCTTACCTCAAAGGTCAAGGTCAGACATAAAGGTCAAAAATCAAATTTTGCCATAAAAGAGCTTAAAAATTCCTGTCTGCGCCATAACTTTGCCATATATTGATAGATTTGGAAATAACTTGACACAAATGCGCTGTCCGCTGTCCTCCATGAGACAACAAGTCATCTTTAAAACTTCTTCCCTACATCAAAGGTCAAGGTCACACTTAAGAGTTCAAACATCAAATCTCTCCACAAAGCAACTTGTGTGCACTATAACTTAGTCAGTAATGATGCTTTTTTAAGATAAGTTGCCACACATGACATTCATGAGGACACGGTATTTTGTGTGTAACATCGTCTCCCTACCTTAAAGGTCACGGTCAGGACTGTTACATGTATAACGTAATGAAACAATTTTTCTTTAATCAAGAAGTGTTGCCACAGGTTTATAGGACCCTTATTTGGGATTTATTTTAACTAAAGATTACAAATCAACATTCTAAAATAATAATGTTCTTATTTATTAATCATCAATGTATTGAATTCAGAAAAGAACGACAGCTCTTGATTTGTGAATGTTTGCCGACAGGGCTATCTAGGCCAAGTGTTACACCACAACTACGGGTTACCAGTACTTGGGGTAGAAGGTCAGGGAAACCATACTGCAGAGGCTGAATTAAGGACTACACACTCCGGTATGTCACTGGACTGTGTTGACAATATTAACAATCAGTAGGAAATTTCCTAATGTTATTTTCACATATTGAGGTTTTCTCATGCTACTGTTTTATGCACTAAAAATGTTTGTATCATTTATATACGTTTCTTACTAAACATGATATACAAAAAATGCTTTCAAAAGAAACTATATATTTGTTAACATAAACACATTTTATTATTTAAAAAAAATACAATTAAAAAAATCAAATAAACTAACTAAAATAATCTTTTCGGTTTTCAGCAACCTGAAAACCTAAAAAGAGGCCTGGTATCTCGAAATGAACATAATTGTTTATGCCTTGATATATAAGATTTGACTGTGTTTCCTTTCAGAGTCCTGTCCTTTTCTACACAACATAACATGCAGGATAACTTCGGATGACCAGTCACTGAATGAGTTGTCTTCCATGGTGTCAGACTGGCTCACAAAACTGCCTTCACAAGCATGTTCACATATGACTGGTTTAAAGTGTGGCAGAAATCAGATGGAAAGTCCAGATGAAAATCATCCAATTGTGCACAATGAAGAAAGGAATAATGTCCAGTGCAATTCAACAAGGTCTAACGAGTGCTTGTTGAATAGTTGTCTGAATGCAAGTACAGAAACTGCATGGTCGTATGAAACATTTTATGATAACAGTAATCAGCTTCTTCAAAATAGAAAACAGGAATCTATGGCAACTTGTAACAGAGAATGTAAGCTAGGAGAGAAGGATTCAAATCAAGTATCAGTAGCAAAAATAAGTTCAAAAGAAAAATCTGACAAACATTGTGAACATAAACATTTGAATTGTAATGCAAATTGTTCAAAACCAGACAGTTATTATGGTGAGAATCATATTGATAGATTAAGTGCTTGCTGTAACCATGGTAACAGTCAAACAGAGATCAGAGGTCGTCATGGTAACAGGCAGCCAAGGGTTTGCATGATCGGGTTACACTGCTGTGGGGATCTCACGCCAACCATTCTGCGATATTTTGTGAGGACTGACTGGATTACCTCCCTTTGTTGTGTAAGCTGCTGCTACCATAGAATGGAATACTCCGGTATGTTTATGGGGGCAGTTTGTTTTACCCCCTCACAGAACTGGTGTATATTGGAGTCACACTTTCGGTCAGTTTTAAAGAGGTTAGGTAGTTTTTCTACTCGAAATGGTATACGTTTTTGGATCAACATAAACAATTTAATTGAAACTACAAATATGTTGTCATAAAATGTAGATGTATGATTGAGACATTTTTATTTCCTCCACACGTAGTCAGCGATTCATACATGTCTGAGTTATTTGCCCAAAAGCATAGATGACACAAGGGTGCAGAGGTATTAGTCTTGTTTGTGAAAAAGTTTAAGTGTGGCTTATTTCATATGTTATATTGTATATTGGCATCTGTTTGCCAATATCAACAATCTAGTTTGAACATGTACTCTCTACTACATACAGCATTTAAAGTATCATGCATTGTTTCTTGTGATATGAAATTGTGCTTGAGCCATTTATTAATATAAATGGCTCATAATATAATATAATAATGGCTCCTTAAATTTGTTATAAATTGCATATTTTCAACTTAAACCTGAGCGTTTCTATACACGATTATTGCATCATGCGTATGTGACACACTCACACACATCAATAAAAAAAATCTTCTGTAATTTCTCTTAAAAACAAAATAATTCAAACTTATTGTATTTCATCATGATCGGATTTTCTTGAGCTTTTTTAAAATAAACTTGATTTATACTTGTCGCCAAAAACAACATAAATTGTTTAACAAAAATTGTATGTATTTATGATGTTTGTTCTTCGCATGTTAAGCGCACATTAAGGAAATAACTCTACCTGCGTTGTGCATTCAGAAGCAGATAAGTGCCACCCCAACTTTCCTATGAGCGAAACGCTGAGCAGACTACTCCGGGCATTCCAACAGGATCATCCAGAGTTCAGATTGTCTCCCTTTGCAATGAGACTGGCTGCACAGGAAACAAGGTTGTAAAACCAATATGACAAGTTGTACATATTTAATTTTTATGCCCCTGAAGGTGGGCATATAGTGATCGCACTGTCCGTCTGTCTGTCCGTCTGAAATTCCGTCAAACTTTGCGTTAAGGTTTCGAAAAATGTGGGAAAACACTTTCCATTAAGTTTAGAAAAAAGGGGCATTTGTCATCTTTTGGTGACAAGCCTTGCTGGAGGTTGATTTAACTAAAGAAATAAAGTTTTTACATTTAGAAGTCAAGTGTCAAAATTTAGTTGAGACTGGATTAATTGAGGAAAATCATCATTTTTTCAACTGTGAACTAGTCCCTTAAATAACCATACATAAAAACATCAACAAGTTGTTCATTGATTAATTATGTCTTCATGGTGTTGTTTATGCCACCAGGTCTAGATGGCGACATCAGAGTTCGGAAGATCATAATTTCCACACCAGGAACGTGGCATACAGAGCTATACTGGAGATCTGTTTATTGATAGGTAACTGTTGTGTGTGTGTTTGTGATAAGGGGAGTGAATGAGGAATGTGCAGCACCGAGATCTAGGACACTTTGGTATAATGGGTATTGTGTCATGCTAGTGATTCCCACTTATGGAGCAGTGCGGAGATCTTCTCTAAAGACATCAGTAATGATTTTATCCTGGATATGAACTCAGCAGTTTCCCAATAAGACATAAAGGCTTCCAATGCAATCCAGCTTTAATTCATCGGTTTGAAATAAAATTAGATCACATTTTAGATGGAATTTTGCTACTTATCCAGATTTCTTTACGCCAACCTAGTAGGTACACCTGTTTGTAACAAATATTATATACTGGTATAATAAAAAACTGTAGTTTTAGAATGCAATTCCTTAGTATGTGAATCCCATTAGTTTGAACAGCATATTATCTATTACATATGACCATTTTGTTATTCTTTTTTATGTAGGTGACTTCAGTTTATCCAAGATATCTCGGAAGTTGGTCCCACGTTCAAGCTACGAGTCCATTAACAGCTTCTCGACAGCTGTGTTTAAACACCTGGTGTTACCAAAGTCAGGTATGCCTGACAGCTGGACTCATAGTGATAGTCACACACATCACTAACAATACAAGTTTTATCGTGTTTTTTCCCCTACAATTTATTGCAGTGTTGACTTTACTTAGTAAATAGTACTTTGTAGTTTAATCGTTGAAAACAAAAATGAATGATTAAACTTTCGTCTGAAATATTCACTTAAATAAAACCTGTTTCAAATTAACCTAGAAAGCTTTGTTACTAGAAGTTCAGTTCTTGACGTTAACCTCTCATTGTTCACACTTTTATCAGCTACAAAATGTTATGAATATTTCTCTTGGTTTCTATGATGTTTATGTATCAACTACACATGCAGTAATGTTTATATCTACCTATTAAATTATATTGTATTTCACCTTTAGATTTTCTAATGTATCTTCCCACAACCCAATATATTTCTCCTTATATGCCACTCTTCCTTTGCTTGTAACTCATAGCTATGTCGACTTTCATTATGGACAGAAGACGTTGCTCTGGGAAAATTGGTGTTTATATGTTCCAATAAATGCTATTTTGTTTTTCGCCTGTTTACAGTGACCCTTGAGGATGCTGCACAGAAGTTTAAGGAAACCATGGTTACACTCCATGACAACCATATGCAGTACTTCTGTCTGATTGAACCTATCACGGTAAGCCTCGGTCTAAAATTCATAGTGCAAATATGTCTGATTCTACATATAAGTAAATATGGCGGATACCACTTATTGGGTTAATATACCAGCTATCACATAATTAGATTCATAAATAATTCATAGTAAATGATGCTACACTTTGTGAAAAAGTGATTATCAAGTCAAATTAAACTATACAAACTCTGAGAAAAAACAGGAACACTTTATAAAACATTCTTTATTCTCAAGAGTAAAAAAAACAATCCGTGATTTTACTTATTCCTCAAACGGCGCTGCCTATGCAGTTCTTGCTGGGTTAAACACGTAACTGGTCGGGATTTATTGAAAAGCATATGCTCAACGTGGTTTAAACTATTAAATGAAATCACAATTTGTTATTTATTGTAAACTTTCAAAGACATGTTTGTCTGCTGAAATGATGATAAAACACTTTCCCAGAGGCCACCATAAAAAGGTATTTAAGCGATTATTATGTTACGCAAAGAGATACATGTATCCTATCTTATTGATGTCAGCAAACGTTATTGATTTAAGAATTGTGAAGTATCCCTATAGTATATTTTAGTCGTGTTACTTTTTACAGGCGCTACAGTTTCTTCTACAACCTGTGCTGGAGTCCCTTGTCTACCTCGACAGGCAGATCTGGTTGACTGAGAACGGTTGTCATGGAAACATAGTTACCGTGTTTGACGAGTTCATATCACCGAGGAACCTTGCTCTGGTTGCTAGAAAACCAGATGGACAACAAACAAAAACCTCACAGATACTAGTCAATTGATTGCATCAACATATTATTATGGTGTGGACTTGTTGATCTGACATTTGTCTTTTACAAATAAACAATAATTATAACCGTATGCAGACAAGTTACTTTTCAGAACAATATCAAATCTGACTGGTATGCAAGGGTCTTGGTTTACTTAACTACTGAAGCAATATTTAGATTTACCCAGACACTTAAAATTAACTGTTCGTTCTTCTTTTTTTCCTATCTGTAATAGCTATGAACATCGTTTGTTTATTATTTAAATATATCCTGAGATACTATTAAAGATACTATTAACTGGAGCATAATGACTAACGCGCACAATTTTGATTTATAGATCATTGCATGCGACACTCAACCTCTATATGATTGTGACTTTACCACGTTATGTACGGTTCTAGTGTGTGTGTTTTTAGCTCACCTGAGCACAAAGTGCAAATGGTGAGCTATTGTGATCGCCTTTTGTCCGACGTGCCTTGTCCATCGTCAACATTTACCTTGTGAACACTCTCGAGGCCACATTTATTGTCCAATCTTTATTAAACTGAGTCAGAATATGTGTCCCAATGATATCTTGAACGAGTTCGAAAATGGTTCCGGTTGGTTGAAAAACATGACTGCCAGGGGGCGTGGCAGTATTCCTTATATGGCTATAGTAAAACCTTGTGAACATTCTAGAGGCCACATTTACTGTCCAATCTTCATGAAACTTGGTCAGAACATGCGTCCCAATGATATCTTGAACGAGTTCGAAAATGGTTCCGGTTGGTTGAAAAACATGACTGCCAGGGGCGTGGAAGTTTTCCCTATATGGCTATAGTAAAACCTTGTGAACACTCTAGAGGCCACATTAACTGTCAAATCTTCATGAAACTTGGTCAGAACATGTGTCCCAATGATATCTTGAACGAGTTCGAAAATGGTTCCGGTTGGTTAAAAACATGGCTGCCAGGGGGCGTGGCAGTTTTCCTAATATTGCTATAGTAAAACCTTGTGAATGCTCTAGAGGCCACATTTACTGTCCAATCTTAATAAAACTTGGTCAGAACATGTGTCCCAATCATATCTTGGACGAGTTCGAAAATGGTTCCGGTTGGTTAAAAACATGGCTGCCAGGGGGCGTGGCAGTTTTCCTTAAATTGCTATAGTAAAACCTTGTGAACACTTTAGAGGCCACATTTACTGTCCAATCTTCATGAAACTTGGTCAGAAAAAGTGTCCCAATCATATCTTGAACGAGTTCGAAAATGGTTCCGGTTGGTTGAAAAACATGGCTGAAAAGAGGCGTGGCAGTTTTCCTTATATGGCTATAGTAAAACCTTGTGAAAACTCTAGAGGCCACATTTACCGTCCAATCTTCATGAAACTTGGTCAGAACATGTGTCCCAATGATATCATGGGCGAGTTCGAAAATGGTGCCGGTTGGTTGAAAAACATGGCTGCCAGGGGGTGTGGCAGTTTTCCATATATGGCTATAGTAAAACCTTGTTAACACTCTATGAGTCACATTAATTGTCCAATCTTCATGAAACTGGGTGTCAGAATATTTGACCCAATAACATCTCAGCTGAGTTCGAAAATGGGTCCAGTCCGTTGAAAAACACGGCCTATCTATTCCTATCTACATGAAACTTTATGTTTCATTAAGTACTTTTATGATTTTGAACTCCACCTTCTCAGAATAGTTTAGTTCCTTCGGGTCTCAGGTGTTTAACCAGGCCCGCTAGCTCTGTTGTTTGAATGTTGGGCCACATATTTGGGGATTGCGTTCTTGATTCCCAACCCGATGTTTTGTGATTGGCTTTGTAATTATTTGTACCGCCATTCTATCTACAAATAAATGTATGCCCCAAACCTCCAAGCAAGGTGCTAAGGAAAATGTCCATACGTGTACAAAATATGCCTGGGTCTGCACCTATGAACGGTCAATACAAACCATAGAGAAACTGTGACTAGCCAAGAATAATCACTGCACGCACGAACGTAAAAACACAATTTTTAAATGCTTTGAGCATTGCAATTCAAATTGAAGAGATTAAACGAGATAATTCATTCAATCTACTGCACTTTAACTACTCAAAGGTTAAATTATCACCGTAACAACAGAAAGACAATGAACCACATTCAGAACCTAGCATCATGTTCTATTTCTGGCAACTTTACCATAAATTCTGTATCGATGCTCTATACAGCAGTATGGGTTAAAGTTTAAATATGACAATGCAAAATGTCCATGCGGCAAAATTGATTCAAAACTCAAATGGATTAATAATAGGATCTGTATAAACATTGGGTTTGTTACCAAATATTCATCACGATATTTCGGAGTAAGATCTTAATATAATTAACTACTTATACTTTCTACTACAGACTAGGTTCATGTCTTAATACTGTGACATATAATTCTGTCTCATGCGATACGTTACTTTCTACAGATTGGGTTAGAGTCGAAATACTGTGTTAAATAATTCTATTCCATACGCAAACTGGTGTATATACGATTCTATGATAAATTAATTATCTTTTCGTTAATGCAATTCACACATTTTAGTGTCTTACTTCTAACAATTACGCCGCACAATGTATACTTTATATTTCAGTGTAGTACCCAAGAATGCAATAATCTATGAACTATTTGTCTGTATTATATAAATTTGGATTAAATGCAGTTCTCTTCCTTCATGTCAATTTCTATGCATTGTAGAATTTATTATTTTCAATTACGGTAACATCAAATCTCCCATCGTCCAAACCCAGGGTATATTTCGTTGTAAGTGCATTATTGCATACACTGAACCAGAAAGTGCAGAAAACATTCAACTTGAAGGACATGTTTATATGTTGCTACATCATTATGAAACTCCTCATAGCAATCGTACTCTACACACACCCTGAATAAACCAATACAATTATAATCTCATTCTGTCAATATGAAAACCGCGTTCTTTTCGAA
The DNA here is from genome assembly GCA_007657795.1 of Dreissena rostriformis. Lineage (NCBI taxonomy): Eukaryota > Metazoa > Mollusca > Bivalvia > Myida > Dreissenidae > Dreissena > Dreissena rostriformis. The sequence continues at coordinate 27,101 of VMBQ01001153.1, read as the reverse complement.
GCAGGCAGAAGTGTTTCATTATGTTAAAGCTTCAATAAAATAGGCTATATATGTGTGTATGTTGTGGAGTTCAAAGTTTGTATCGTACACACGAATAATGAGTATAGCAATAAAAGACGGTAACATACACGGATAAAGTTTGATTCAGGTATACATTTATGACTGCGTTAGTGTTCAAAAGACAAAAAGTAAACATGATCAGTTTTGGCCAATATTATCTGCACAGCAACTAATGAAGAAATGTGTTTGAAAACTGCATTTTAAACAGTATTGTACGAAAACATCTTCTACATGAACTGCACATACTCTAGTATTTACAATTTCTACGTGGAGTATACATAAACCACTACTTACAACTTCTACGTGAACTGCACATACACCAGTACTTACATCTTCTACTTGAACTGCACATACACCAGTACTTACAACTTCTACGTGAACTATACATACACAAGAACTTACAACTTCTACGTGAACTGCACATACACAAGAACTTACAACTTCTACTTGAACTGCACTTACACAAGAACTTACAACTTCTACGTGAACTGCACATACACCAGTACTTACAACTTCTACGTGAACCGCACATACACCAGTACTTACAACTTCTACGTGAACTACACATACACAAGAACTTACAACTTCTACATGAACTGCAGATACACCAGTACTTACAACTTCAACGTAAACTGCACATACACCAGTACTTACAACTTCTACGTGAACTGCACATACACCAGTACTTACAACTTCTACTTGAACTGCACTTACACAAGTACTTACAACTTTTACGTGGACCGCACATGCACAAGTACTTACAACTTCTACGTGGACCGCACATACACTAGTATTTACAATTTCTTCGTGGAGAACACATAAACCACCACTTAACAACATCTACGTGAATAGTTTATTTACCAGTTCTTACAATTCTTTGTGAACTGTACGTACACCAGTACTTACAACTTCTTTGTGAACTACACATACAACGGTACTTACTAGAGTGATGACTGTGAAGGCCGGTGCTACGTGGGATACGTTCATGATCAGACTTATCACGCCAGAGACCACCTTCCGCAATCTGTACACTTATGTAAGTAAAATGATTGATTATACACTAACTCACATGTGTATCATTTTCTTAAATAATGGATAAAAATACATAATTTGAACCATTTTTGACGATGCTGCTTCAGTAGCTCGTCTAAGTTATCATACCATGAACAAATTTCACAATGGCGACCTACATTAAAGATCGAGCCAGTCCGATTGAGTTAGCTAAAATTTCTAAATCGGCAAACCTCGCTGATTATCATTGAAATATGGGAAACAACAACAACAATTGGCAAATGCCGAAGAAAATGTTTAAATTATTAGGAAGCTCGATAATAACAATGGAATACGATGCTAATTGCGCAAAGAAGCGAACTTTACTTATATGTGGTACCGTTCAATAGTGGAATATTGTCATTTTCAACATTGTTCGAAGTCATTGAACTGGACGTGGAGCTGAATGGGTCAAGTTCCCCACGGGTACTACTTCCCCGTACCCCGGGTACTTTGAAGTATACTTCACCGTACACCGATTTTCAAATGATACTTTTGGGTACCCCGGTATACTTACAGGTACCCCATCTTTCATAATATAAAAAAATCGTACCCAAAATTTTTTTCGTACCCAAAATTGTTTGTACCCATTTTTTTTTCGTACCCATTTTTTTTCGTACCCAAAACTTTTTTCGTACCCAAATTTTTTTTAGTACCTAAATTATTTTTTGGCATAATTTTTCGTATCCGATTTCTTTTCCGTACCCATATGAGAAAATGAATGGCTCCTTTGCACGAGTATGCCTCTTGTACTTAATAAAGTTTTACAAAGAACTGTGGATTGTCTAAAAGTCCATGTACACTGCAGCTATGCCAAATCTTAAATTAAGGATGCGGATAAATGACAAGCAATACAAAATACACAATTGTGGTGATGAAGACAAACTTGAATTGATGCTTTTATTATATCCATCCTCTTCAAAAGCATCGTCACACCAGTACTGTCAGTACTTTGATTGTTATTTTTCACCAAATATTCATCAATTTTTGCTTTTCGACGAATGCTATTTTATTTGCCTAAATGTTTACTTATGGAAATGAAGAAAATGTCACGTTTGCGGATTATCCTATCATGGCGCTGTTTTTAAGAGATAAAATCAATTGAACGCAAAACATTTATACATATTTGTTTCGTTATCTTAGCATGTTGTGTTGTATATAGAGTTGACATATAACAATACCGTAAAAACGTATGCGTATACAAAAATCAAAGTCATTAGAATAATACATGCAACATCATAATAGCCAACGATATATGCCAAGAATTGATATTCAGGAATAAATGTATTTATTACCTGCGAAGATTTATCCAGTCAGTTTCGTACCGCTTGTTTTGGGGCCGTACTTGAGGACCTCGTACATACATCACATGAACGTTATCAATGAATCACGTTAAGCTGATTCATACACTCGAAGATATGATACACTTGCTCCGGCTGAATATATTTGAGAACATTGTAAAACTGGCTACCGATAGAAAATATAGAGACGCTTTCAAGTAGATGATAAATAGTTTTATCGCTTACGTTTATCCATCTATTATTACTTTTACCTTAAATATGGCAAGTTTGCTGTAGAAAATATAAAAAATACAGAATTGGCCATATTTGCAAACTTTTTTTTTCGAAAACATCGCCTCTACGACTTGCGTCGATCATTCCATCGTTTGCACTGCTGTATCGTTTAAAAAAAAAAGCCACCCAAAATAATGTTCAAGAATACGAAAATTAAATTTTTCACATACCAAAGCTGTTAATTACCCAAAACTATTACACTTTTAACGGAAGACCTCAATATCCAATAAGAAAACGATATATAATTGCTAGCGCTCAAAATATTTCCGCCAACATGTACACTTTATATATGTTTATTGTTTAAACATTGTCACCTGGTTCTACCCTGGCATAGTCATCGAAAACCTACATAGATCGCGAGTTTGGGCATATGTTCCAACTTTTTTAACCTGACTTTCATGTAAATCCCTAAAATCTTGGATAGTCGCAGCCGATTATACATTTAGATATAATAATGTCGTGCATGACTGAATCGTATTTTTGAAGGGATATAGAGGATATTTGTTGGAATCGTTGGAATATCGATTTTTTTTTCACGAGTGATTATAGAAAATCTTTTTTTCACGAGTGGCGTAGCCACGAGTGAAAATATATTTTTCTATGATCACGAGTAAATCAAAATCGATAATCCACCGATTCCAACAAATTTTCTTTTTATTTTATGATTTTTTTTTACATTGTAAAAGAGTTTAACAGGGGAATTTTGCTGGAATTATGACGTCATTTCGTCCAAAAATGACGTCATTTCACTTTAAAACAATAAAAAAATATCGATATTTTTCACTGTTATTTTTCACTGATTGAAACAGTGAAATATCAGTTTTATTTCACTGATATTTCTCTATAAACCACCGGAAAGCATATAATAAATGTATTTATTCACGTAGCAAACGTTCAATCTTAACCGATTAAATTAAAGCAAGCTCTTCTGTGCAAAGACACAGACTATATGTTGATAGTTCGAGGCTCACAATTGGCGTAAATCGTAATTTAATATATGTACACAAAATTACATTAAGCGGAAGATTGTTTGTTCAAATACGACTTATGTGTGTGTAAAACTCCCTCATAGACAACAACTTTGCAGTTTTGTTAGGAGCAGTAAATACACAGCGTGAAGAAACTGTTACTGGTCCAGAATAAAACAACGCATCAACAAACGTAGATACAAATCGAGCACAAACATGAAGCAATGCAATTCAATTTAAAAAGAACAACAATAAAATAAAATTAGTCGCAATTTAATTGCTCAAAGATTAAATATTCACCATAATTACACAAATTCAATGAAGCACATTACATTGTACTAGGATTTATTAATTAGAAGATGTTAGAACCAAGCATCACGTCCGTCTAATTGCAACTTCTCAATTAGTTACAGACAATGTGTTCTATACCGCATAATGAGTTGAAAACTTAATATCACAATGAAAAATTGTGCATGCGAGAAAATCGGTTTAAAACTGGCATGGAGTATCAATATGATCCGTATGACATATAAGGCTCATGGCCGAATGTTCACCACAAGATATCATTATAATTTTAAAAATTCTGACTGTGTTTCATTTTTAATATTGTGACATAATATTTCTTTCCATACGCAAACTCGTGTAAATAAGATTCGTTGATAAATTAATTAAATAAATGACCCGTATATAAAACCTTTTGGATGTTCATAATAAAACTAACGCGGCACTTGTTATATTATATTTTGGTACACAGACATCAAATAATCTAGTATATATTAATTTGTATAATATTAATTCTATTAAATGGAAATGTATTTAATTATGTCAATTTCTATGTACTATAGAAGCGCAAATATTCAATTCACACGATTTCATCCATCGTCGAAACCCACGGTATTTACCCGTTGTCGCTGCATTGTTACACCGTGGAATAACAGACTTACACAATATTGTGTTATCATAAAACCTAATAAGTAAAGTAATGACCCTTTAAGACTTTTAAATTTCCATGACAGCAACGATCATTTGCTCAGATACTGTATAAAATAGCGATGACCGCGAACGTATCCATAATTATGTCAAGGAATGTGTCTGTGTATACGAATACGAATATTTTATTTTGCAGTCAAAGGCCACCAGCCCATAATACAGACAGTGTAATTTCATTATTATATAAAATAAACTGAGTAGTTAAAGAGTACAAAGTCATATGATGCAACACACGCATGCACTTTCGTAGAACTAATATTGCTATACATTATAATTTCACAATTTTTAAATATCAACATGCAAGTATAAACATATTTAAAAGGTAAGCCACAGCATATGATTAATTATCAATGCCAAGTTATATAATTCTGCAGTTTTACCACCAAAACATGGTTTACCTAATAATTAAATACATATGACAAGTTAGCATGCACAATAGTAACATACTTATAAAGTAATCTAAGAATCATTATTCTTTATCAAAGGTAAATAAACAATGCAATACAGGCATGCAGTATTAAGCTAGTTTGCATGATAATTACGCAATTGTTACATATTAGCACATACATATACATGTGTACATTTTATGGCAGTCTACATACATGGTATTTACATTTTTAAGGAAAAAAAGGGGAAAAAAATGAAATCTACTGCAAACGTTATAAATGATGTGTGCTTATGAATTGTCTTCGTACTTTATTACATTCAGACAAAAATTTGGCTATCAAAAATATGTGCTTGTCATTTTCATCGGCCATTAACATATTGAACAAACGAACAGTTTCTATTTGATTAAACCACTGCGGAATAAACAAATCATGTCTAAGTGTGTTATACAATGAGCATTGCATAAATATATGGTACTCATCTTCTACAATATAGACATGTCACATTAGACAAAATTTACAATATCTATGGGTATGCTGTATGTTCATGTGTTGGCCTTTCTCAATCATGAGCTCGTGTCCGGAACATCGGAAATTTGAAAGACATCATTTTAATGCGTAGGGCAACTCAATTGATATATATCGTTCAACATTAAGTAATGTCTTGAATTCCCGATAATATATCGCCTTAGGCGAACTATACATTTGAGCTTGGAGTTTTTGCAGAGAACAATCTTTAAGCCTGTTTTTGAATAAGAAAATGAACATTTTAGCAGTTCAGACTTCGTTTGCTTACCAAATATAGCCAAAACCATTCTCGAAAAGTACTCTTTTAACATGTGTAGCCCATCTGGTTCTGCCTGATGAATCGAGGTTTCGAAGAAGCATGTACATTTGTCTCGGGTATCTGTTTGTTGGCATCTGAAGAATCCTGACCCAGTATGCAATGAGTTTACCCGTGTATGTAACATACAAAGGCAGCCGTCCACATTTAGTCAAAGCAAAGAAATTTGACACAGATTTGTTTAAACCACAAAGCCGTTTACAGAAGTTAATGTGCACATGTTCAATACACTCTGCGTACTGGAAGCCCCATATTTCGGCAGAATAGCAAAGAATCGGCGTAATCATAGCGTCAAAAAGTTTGAACGCTTGTTTTGGGCTAAAATATCCAACATGTTTCTGGCACCTATAAATGCTTTCTAAAGCTTTCATTGCTTGTTTTGCTAGCGTTTCCTTCGTCATTGTCCATGATAACTTCGGCGTAAAGTTCGCACCTAAATATTTTTAGAAAGACACGACTTCTACATTTTCTCCTTTGTATGTCCAGTGTTCATATCGGCGTAGAGGACCACCATTACTAAAAACCATGATCTTGGACTTGTCCATATTCACTTTCAGTTTAACTTTATCACAGAAAACTTCGATATTGTTGATAAGTCGCTGCAATTGCACCACTGTATCAGCTAGCCCCGAAACATCATCAGCATACATTAATACAAATAATCTATCGATTTCAGGAGAGAGATATATTCCATCGCCTTCTTTTGATCTCAAAAAGTTAACCAGATCATTCATGAACATGGCAAAAATAATCCTTTGGCAACTAATCATTAATAATGTAATTTTCTAGACGACAATATCGATAAAACCTATCATAATTGCATTGTCACGCACATTTAACAAAGAATGCATATATACAGTTGTTGCAAATTGTTGAACGTATGAACATTGCATTACTGTCATTTCCGATGACTATAGCATAATTTGGGCATTACATCATCATCTTTGCAAATATCTCAAGCAGATCACCAACCCGACTTCCTTCAGAAATCATCCTCTGACGGACCTCTATCACTATCTCATTGTTACGTATCTGTATCGCAAGCAATAAAGGATCAGAAGTATTCACCACATCATTCTCATCATAGCACTGTTCGAATCTCACCCTGTACTTCAGCTCCAGCAGTTCAAGCTCCACTCTCTTCTTACTGTACCATATCAGTGGCTCTGGGTGCGATAGTATTGCCTGCCGTATTTTCGGCAATCTAAATAGTATATTTGAACCTTCGTTCATCATGTCCGTGATAGTTTCTACCCAGGTACTCTTTTGCTCTTCATCTAGTCTACACGATTCCATGAGATTCCTTTCTGGTATCATATAATATGGCAGATGGCTCGTTAATATTGCCGCTTTTAGCTGCCCCAGTCCTTCCCGAAGCCAATAAAACAAACTACTTTCATTGAACCTCGCTTGTTGATTGTTTTCCGCAAGCCAAAAGACAATATTTTTCAATGTGTATGATGAAATTTCTTTCTTTATTGGCTTTAATACATGTTTAACCACCATTTTCAAAATAACATATGTGTATACCTGTATGTTATTAAGACTCCTCACAAGCTCATTCTCCCCCGTATTAAAGCAAATCCTCCATTCTACATGTTGATACTCACTACCCTTGAAACCAACGGGTGTCACGAATGCTCCCATTTTAACGACTTTGTGAACGATCTCAGGTGGTGGCCAATGGCGACTACGTTTGGACCATCTGAAAAGTATACCAGGGCAATGACAGCGTAAAGAAGGGACCCTATCTAAATGCAAAGGCCCAATTGAACTCGGCCTTGATGGCCCTGCACGTGCATGGCGCACCTCGTCTGGCGAATTGACCAAGTTATTGAATACATCAAAATATATACCACTGCTGAGGAGAACACCCCCATTTTCATCATCACACAGAGCATGGCGAATAAGTTGTGGAAGCATTGTACCACATCGTTCTAGTAAATACAGCCTACAGTGTCCGTGGTAGCAGAAGCCGGAGTTTAATCTAAACATAATAGTTTCCCTTGGCAATGTGTCAGAATTTACACCATCTTCTATACAACAGACGCCGTCTGGTACAATCATAAGATCCCAGTCACTTTCAAACAAGCCTGTCAGCCCCTCTGCCTTGCTACCTGTAGTGATACACGTTAACACACCATTGTCATGGGCAGTCCTCAGCCTATCAATCTCCCTGTAGGCGTCTCTCCGTGCCTGTCTGATGTGAGACCCGAACCCCAGCAACTTCATCACAGTACTTGTCTCTAAGGAGGCGTGTTCACACTGAATCGAAAATGCGGACAACATTAAAATCGCAGGAAATATTAATGTGTTGCCTTAACATGATGGAACTCCGTATGGCAATCGTGGTCTACACGTGTACTTTATAAAACATAACTTTTAATCTCATTCTGTCGCTAAGAGATTTAATGCATTTTAAAAACTGAGACAAGTTGTTAATGCTGGTTTATTTGCATTAAATAAGCAAACCCATGTTTGCCTGGGTTAATGAGTTGAAATGATCAATCTTATAAAGGCAGTATCACGATATAAAACGAAAACATCAATGGACACAGCTTGGTAAATGCATATATTTATGACCAAAGAAATGTTCGGCCAGAAACGTATAAGTTATTCACGATAAATTTCCGTCAGTGCTAACTGCAGACCCAATACTGAAGAAATGTTTCTGAAAGCCGTATTTGCTTTCCGTTTTGTACGACAACAACTTCTTCGTGAACTGCACATGTACCATTACTTAAAACTCCTTCGTGAACTTATCATAAACCAGTGCTTACAACTTCTACGCGACTTCACATTTACCACTACTTCTACATGAACTACATATACACCAATACTTACAACTTCTACGTGAACTTAACATACACTAGTACTTACAACTTCTATGTGAACTCCATATGCACCACTACTTTCAACTTCTACGTGAACTACACATACACCACTACTTACAACTTCTACTGGAACTTCACATTCTCCACTACTTGCAACTTCTACGTGAGCTACATATACACCCATACTTACAACGTCCAAATGATTTCACAAACACCAGTACCTACACCTTCTACGTAATCTACACGTTCGTGGGTACTTACAACTTAACATACCCCAGTTCTTACAACTTCACATACACCAGTACTTACAACTGCAAATACACCAGTTCTTACAACTTCACATACACCTTTTCCAACACCGCCACATACACCAGTTCTTACAACTTCACATTCACCAGTTATAACAACGTCACATACACCAGTACTTACAACTTCACAAACACCAGTACTTACAACTTCACATACACCAGTTCTTACAACTTCAAAAACACCAGTTCTAACAACGTCACATACACCAGTACACACAACTTCACAAACACCTGTACTTACAACTTCACATGCACTAGTACTTACAACTTCTACGTGAACTGCACATACACCAGTACATACAACTTCACAAACACCAGTACTTACAACTTCACATGCACCAGTACTTACCATTTCTACTTGAACTGCACATACACCCATACTTACAACTTCACAAACACCAGTACTTACAACTTCACATGCACCAGTACTTACAGCGTCTACGTGAACGTCACATACACCAGTATTTACAACTTCTACTTGAGCTGCACAAACACCAGTACTTACAACTTCTACCTGAACTGCACATACACCAGTACTGACAACTTATACGTGAACTGCACATACACAAGTACTTACAACTTCTACTTGAGCTGCACAAACACCAGTACTTACAACTTCTACCTGAACTGCACATGCACAAGAACTTACAATTTCTATTTGAACTGCACATAAACCAGTACTTACAACTTCACAAACACCAGTACTTACAACTTCACATACACGTGTACTTACAACTTCAAAAACACCAGTACTGACAGTTGCTACTTGAACTGCACATACACCAGTTCTTACAACTTCACATACACCAGTACTTACAACTTCACAAACACCAGTACTTACAACTTCACAAACACCAGTACTTACAACTTCACAAACACCAGTACTTACAACTTCACATACACCAGTACTTACTGCTTATGCGTGAACTGCACATACACCAGTACTGACAACTTATACGTGAACTGCACATATACCAGTACTTACAACGTATACGTGAACTGTGCATACACCAGTACTGACAACTTATACGTGAACTGCACATATACCAGTACTGACAACTTATACGTGAACAGCACATACACCAGTACTGACAACTTATACGTGAACTGCACATACACCAGTACTGACAACTTATACGTGAACTGCACTTATACCAGTACTGACAACTTATACGTGAACTGCACATATACCAGTACTAACAACTTATACGTGAACTGCACTTATACCAGTACTGACAACTTCTACGTGAACTGTACATATACCAGTACTGACAACTTATACGTGAACTGTGCATACACCAGTACTAACAACTTATATGTGAACTGCACATACACCAGTACTGACAACTTATACGTGAACTGCACATACACCAGTACATACAACTTATACGTGAATTGCACATACACCAGTACTGACAGCTTATACGTGAACTTCACATTCACCAGTACTTACAACTTCTACGTGAACTGCACATACACCAGTACTGACAACTTATACGTGAATTGCACATACACCAGTACTGACAACTTATACATGAACTTCACATACTCCAGTACTTACAACTTATACGTGAATTGCACATACACCAGTACTGACAACTTATACGTGAACTGCACATACACCAGTACTGACAACTTCTACGTGAACTGCACATATACCAGTACTTACAACTTATACGTGAACTGCACATACACCAGTACTGACAACTTATACATGAACTGCACATACACCAGTACTTACAACTTATACGTGAACTGCACATACACCAGTACTTACAACTTCTACGTGAACTGCACATACACAAGTACTGACAACTTCTACGTAAACTGCACATACACCAGTACTAACAACTTATACGTGAACTGCACATACACCAGTACTGACAACTTCTACGTGAACTGCACATACACCAGTACTTACAAATTATACGTGAACTGCACATACACCAGAACTAACAACTTATACGTGAACTGCACATACACCAGTACTGACATCTTATACGTGAACTGCACATACACCAGTACTGACAACTTATATACGTGAACTGCACATATACCAGTACTAACAACTTATACGTGAACTGCACATATACCAATACTAACAACTTCTACGTGAACTTCACATGCACCAGTACTGACAACTTATACGTGAACTGCACATATACAGGTACTAACAACTTATACGTGAACTGCACATATACCAGTACTAACAACTTATACGTGAACTGCACATACACCAGTACTAACAACTTATACGTGAACTGCACATATACCAGTACTTACACCTTATACGTGAACTGCACATACACCATTACTTACAACTTATACATGAACGTCACATACACCAGTACTGATAACTTATACATGAACTTCACATACACCAGAACTAACAACTTATACGTGAACTGCACATATACCAGTACTGACAACTTATACGTGAACTGCACATACACCAGTACTGACAACTTATACGTGAACTGCACATATACCAGTACTTACAACTTATACGTGAACTGCACATACACCAGTACTAACAACTTATACGTGAACTGCACATATACCAGTACTTACAACTTATACGTGAACT
>VMBQ01001152.1:208284-251097 GCA_007657795.1 Dreissena rostriformis | reverse complement strand
CCTTCGAGTGCCTTGAAACGCGAGTCCATATCGTTTAATTTTATATCAATTTTGCCAAGCATGGCTAAAATGTCCGCGTTCGTTGACCCCATGTTGTTGTTGTTGTTTTGTTGGCCCGTAGTGCCTACCATTGTTGTTGACATCTTAGGCTTTATAACCATCCGTGGAAAATTTAAATATGTAGTGACGTAACAAAATTATGTTTTTGCCCTCGCGATCGACAAATCGAAAAAAATAGTACGGTGTGTTAATTACTTAGTTTTAATTTAGTTTTACATGACATTTCAACGGTATCGCATAACAAAAACCTAATTCAAATACATTCCACTTTATAATATTTAATTATTAACTAATGGATGCACCATCGTTTTCAATAGGTACATGCTACCTGAGAAGTTGTGGAACAACACTTATCAAAGCGAACTGATGTATACACTATTGTAATATTGACAATACAACATGGTCCGTACTTACACTTCGTCGCTGTATGGGGTCACTTGCAATCGTGATGACCCAGGATTGTCACGGCTTTCCGAGGAGATCGTTTAGACGTCTTTACACAGGAAAAACCAGGACCGGAACTGAAGACTTCTTCCCGGCAGCCACCGGACGGGTAAGAATGGGCTAGTCAACTCGGTCTCCACCACACTCCTCCCCGTTCTAACAAGCCCCCTTCCTAGCCCAATTCAGCTTTGCAATCCCCAGCTTAGGCTAAATTGCATTTGTGTAGTGCCTAACCAAATATTAAGGTATTTCAGGCACAAGCAGATTCTAAAAATTATATGTTCCCATCCGCTATGAGCTGCCCGTCCCCAAGTTACACACTTATCCATACACCACTTTTTCCCCCCAGCCGGTGTACGGACCCACTGGATCCGCATGACCGACTACTTTAATTGTGGCTCCAGTTGAAGTGGCAACCAAATGCGGATAGCTCTGCATTCCTACGCCACTCCCACTCTGGGACTACATCCTCCTCAAACCAATCCGAGCACCGACTCCATCCACGTGACTCAACATTTGACAGTTGACCACATTAACAACACTCAACAACACTTAACAACTTAACAACACTTAACACTTAACATAACGCTTAACAACACTGACCCACACCCATCCGCACCGCAGATCTGTATTGATCTGAAGAAAAAACATACACCTAGACAATAACAAAAACGTAAGTGCTCTTTCCTACAACACCACTTGTGAGATTTGTTACAGAATTGACCAGAAAATTGTATTGATTTATATCAACTGTACCTGATGTAGTTCAATTTGTTTCAAATCCAGGTCAAGACCTGCAATGTCTTATACATAGTAATTCAAATATAAACAATATACTAGGTCTTAAGGACAAGTGAACTTTTGTGAAAATGAAACACAGCCATCGCAAAACACATAACATAACATAACAAGCACATACTATCAGAAATAAAAAATGGGGTCACAGCCGTAAATACATTATAAAGGAATAATTAAACTCCGGAAACATTTTCAGCACATACATTCTTATTTAACCACGATAGTATTTTATTTACGGTAAGTTACCCCTTGCTTATATCATATAGGCAGTTACATACAACACGAAATAAAACATAAACTTGATAGAAGCTGGGGACACCTGAAGAATCAATGCAAAGCATTTGGGTTTAAACCAGTTTAATGACGTGTCGAACCTTACATTGCGCCCATAATTAATTAATTAATCACTGCCATGTTAGTGCGTTTGTAAACTTAATTGCATTTTGAAAGCTCTTTAATTTAGTTTTATGACATATCTAGAGTGTCATCTAACTCGGTCTATACTAGTTGAAACTGAATGTATAAGTACTGGCCGAACAATCTCGTATTCATGCAATAACTTGTTAGTGAAATCTTAAAATGATACCAAACATGATACAATCATATAACTAAAGTGTATTCCTGTTTTTAACCAAATACTGCAGCTTTGTTTTTTGAAAATGCAATTGCGCAATGATTATGTCATTAAGCTAAGATTAAATGCAATTTACATTCACTATTTCTAGGTTTTATTTGTTCTGGTTGTATGCGAGTTACATTTACATTAACTTGAGCAGAGAATATTCCTCTCAATGCGAATCGTTGAAAACAAGCTTAGGTACTAAGCCAATTATATAGACAGTGTTTTGATACTGCATTACAATTTCTGTAAGAGAACATCATTGACACATTAAACTTATAAACAAGTGCGGATTTGGTCTTAATTTCTGGAGTCGAACTGCTGATATCTTTGTTAGCCGGTAAAAGCTTAAAGGGGCCGTCGCAAATTTTCGCGTTTGTTATGATATTTTTGAGGAAATAGTAATACTGACCATTTACAATGCTCTTAAATATCCATTATATGCATCTTTTGACGATTTGAAAACCTCAAAATCATAAAGCGTCGTTCGACGCGAAACGATTGAACAATTTGGAAAGTTCTGTTATTGTCGCTATATTTTGTAAAACTACGAGGATTGCTTATATATGGTATAAAATACGGCTATCGTACATACTTGTCAGGATGGCCGAGCGGTCTAATTGGTTTTTACTCCAGGACCCCGATGGTCACTGGTTCGAGCCCTGATGAGGTGTACTTTTTTTTCCCTTTTTAAATTGTATTCTTGTTTTTTAACTGCAGATTTTTAGGTCAAATGTTTGAATTTATCAATATAGAGCATTTAATGACATGCTTCAATACATGCCAAAATCTAGTGGACAGTCCCTTTAAGCTACTAAGCTATTTCAACACTAGCAAACTGCAAAGATTATTTTATGTAAGCGAAACATGTAAAATACATAAATACCTATTGAACTTGAATGACGAACTAAGTGAATCACGCCACAGGCTTTTAGAATTTACTGTTCATAAATGACTCTCATGTGGACACTCCTGTGCAGACATGTTTTTGTTTTATAAGTATTAAAAAAGGCTTCCTATTTCCTGATACTTAGTATTTAATGTAAGATGTTCATTCAGAAGCGTGTGCCTGTTATTATTATTTGAATCCATAACAGCAACACATTAGCTACAAGGACAACCTGAACACGTGTACATGCGATATAAACTTTCACATGAAGTGATGAACATGAAAGCAAAAAATTAACAGGGAATCGGAAATGGAGTACATCCGTTAGAGATAGAGTACAGGTAACATTGCGAACCAGCTGTAAACGAGTTCACAACAAATAAAATAGCTGGGAAACAAAACTAAACATTCGTTTTAAAAGAAATCTCCGGTGTGATTGGTTATCAAGAACGGAATATACAGAAACATATGAACACGTTATTAATATACAGAAACATATGAACACGTTATTATCCATGCGTCTTTAATTTAAAAATAAGTGTCAGCCATTTTGAATATGGTTATTGTTGCTTAAAAAATGTAAAAAAACATAATCCCAGGCTAAATATTAATTAATATAATCTGATCTCATTTATTTTCAATGCGGTTCCACCAGCTATATGTATTATAACAGTATTTTGGTTGATTTATATTGTAGCGCACTATACTGGCTACCTGTACCAAGAATTACTCTCCTGATTCTGATTGCCGAGTGTCACTTTTTCGATATTTAATGCGGAGTTGGCATTTATCAGTGTTTGAATTAATTGAAATTTTCTTTCAACCAAACAAACGTTAATTATATATAATGTTATATACTTTTGAGTAGTGGGTCACCGGTTTGTTTGTTCATTAAATGATATCCACAAATGAATGACTAATAGTGTTTAACTCTCAGAAATTCATGAAACATAGAGGTCAGTGTGGTGTAGTAGATATGGTGTCCGCCGTGCGACCGGAAATTTAGATCACAATTGTTGGAGCTTTCTTCAAATCTCACTCATAGACACAAGTTACTGGTTCATCCCAGGTAACGGACTCAAGAGCGTTTCAATTTTTATGTCCACCAGTATATACTGGGGGACATATTGTTTTTGCCCTGTCTGTTGGTCTGTTGGTTGGTATGTTGGTTGGTTGTTTGCGCCAACTTTAACATTGGCCATAACTTTTGCAATATTGAAGATAGCAACTTGATATTTGGCATGCATGTGTATCTCATTTAGCTGCACATTTTAAGTGGTGAAAGGTCAAGGTCAAGGTCATCCTTCAAGGTCAGAGGTCAAATATATGTGGCCCAAATCGCTTATTTTATGAATTCTTTTGCAATTTTGAAGATAGCAACTTGATATTTGGCATGCATGTGTAACTTATGGAGCTGCACATTTTGAGTGTTGAAAGGTCAAGGTCAAGGTCATCCTTCAAGGTCAGAGGTCAAATATATGTGGCCCAAAGCGCTTATTTTATGAATAGCAACTTGATATTTGGCATGCATGTGTATCTCATGGAGCTGCACATTTTGAGTGGTGAAAGGTCAAGGTCAAGGTCATTCTTCTAGGTCAAATATATGGGTCAAAATTGCTCATGTAATGTAACTTCTGCAATATTGAAGCTAGCAATTTTATATTTGACATGCATGTGTATCTAATGGAGCTGCACATTTTGAGTGCTGAAGGGTCAAGGTCAAGTTCATCCTTCAAGGTCAAACGTCATATAGGTGGACATAGTGTTTCACAAACACATTTTGTTATTTTTGTTTATCTTAATGATAATTAGTTCTCTGAAAATTAATGCAATTTATAACGAAGAATGCGTTTCTTCACTTCAAATCAAGTAACTTTTTTTCCAGAACCCATATTGTGCGACAATGAATTACAAACGAGAACAAGATGTAACTGTGTAACTGTTTGACAAAGGAAATTTGCACGAAAACTCCTATAGTTTCTACGTGAATATACATATGTGCAGTATTCGCGCTTGCATCATATGTTCGCTCTACACATAATACTAATTCACTTTCAATGATTGGTTTTGTCAGATTTGTAATATTTTTAACTGATAGCTACATAAACAATGCGGTTATTTGCATTCATATTCACAGATGCATCCAATCACGAAAGGCTTCCAAAGAACTGTCATGACAGGTGCAGGGAGATGAGCGAAACAGTTAGCATTACTTAAACAAACACTTCAGCATTACATAATGTTGGCATTACTTCATTTTGCGCAGAGCAATCGGTTGTTGGTTATCATTTCTAAAACAATGGTCTGAGGTTGCTGCAAAGTTAAAATTACATTGTTTTTATATAGAAATGTGTGTTATGAACGTATCGATCAATAGTGACTAGCATATAATGTTCCCAATCTTCTTGGTCTAGATATCGATTCATAATGATATATAAAATAAATTGGATCTTCGTAAGATCTTAGTTGAACCTACATATTATAACTATCGTCAATGTGAAATGTATTGGCCGCTTGTCAACGCACTTATGTGACACCTTTTTCACTCACTCATCTGCATGCACGAATTTGAAATAAGACTGCAGCAAAGCTGAAGTAGTATCTGATAACTAGTTTTAAGATAATACGTGAAATAGCGGAATAGTTATGAAGGCGTGCAATATTTTCCTTCCTTATTTACGTATTATACCGCCATGTATTATCATGTATGTCCATTCGATATGCTTTGTCGACAATTAAAAATGTACATATAGCTTAATGCGTGAATGGTTTATGGTTCCGTCATCTTAATAATATATCTTGATTATCCATAACGTAATTTAGATAATAATACTTGTTATCAATACTGTATTTGGAACGTAAACAATCCGTGTTTTAAACTAAGAACACTAACAGAAAGCAGTTAATAATGCACAATACATGTATATGATTCTGTGCCACTAAATATATTCTTCCAAAAATGGTGTTCATAAACGAAATATTCATGTGCTAAGTTTCTGGACAATATGGACTTCACAAACCATCAAAGCACAATTTCATCCCTTTAAGCTGATACGTACATCATTTATTGCAGTCTATAACGTTCGTCAACAACAAAGAGTGTTATATGTGCATTTCAGTGGTAAATATTGACCTTGTAAACATTTGTAAGACTATAGTTTCCAATTATTTTCACAAGCGCCACCTAAATCGGACATCGGATAAACGTATAAATCACATCAATTGAAGACACATAAAGCAATGGCACAAACCAAGTCCGTCAAATGTAGACTTTCTGAGAACATCATAACCCAAACAAGTATGTTATATAATTATTGACAACTAATAGGTTGTTTTGTATAGACGGTGGATACGAGGTGAAAAAAAACTGGTTAGTCAATGTATCTGTATGCTTGATCTCATGCGCTGATGGCGTATGCCAAATTCATTGGGTCACAACACATTTATCAATTATTCGAAGGAATTCGTACGCCGAAAACTGGAGCGAGCGAGCACAATTTAAATAAAATAAAATTAATTGTATTCTAATTTCGATATAATAAAAGGCGAGCGTACATCTCCACAAACAATTCCATATGTATTGAACATTTCTTCCAAACACATAGCAAGCTTTATAAATGTATGTTTCCAAAATTTCTTCTGAATACAATCTGTTCCAGTGTGTCCTTAACTTCAATTAGTGATTACCAAAAATCACCCGTGGCGTTTGTTCATAATAGTTATGTTTACAAAATAATGGAATATGTTAGTTCCTTGACCGGTTCTGTAATTCTGTCAGCTTTCAACAATGTAAGCCAACAAACAACAACAACTATATTCAGCCTATCAAATCAACTCTCATCTCGATTAACAATCAGTATGTTTTAACTTGGCATTTGTTTTGCACTTCATACATTTCGTTTAAGAAAGGAGCAGACAGTCTAATACTTCCATTTTGTACTATTAACTGTTTCACAAATAAGTCTAGGTCGTAACGCAACTAATCTTAAAGTCTCAGTCCTCGTACACTGTAAAAATCAAATATGACGAAATCGTTCCTGATTAAGATCTTACCGACTAAAAGCAAAGACTTAATTAAAATAGGACTTTGGCGATTTGGTGATTTATTATCGAATTGTTTCTTTACAAGGTATACGTGATGCCTCTGGACTATATCCTTAAAGTACACTACATATCTCACCAAGCGTACGGTCAACTTTACATTATATTCGAATCAAGAGCTTTGGATCATAAATATATGTAAATATTTTTTTTGCATTATTGATTCCGGCGCCATAAAATACTATTTCATGATGAACCAAACAAAATAGGTGTGTATCATATTAATCATCACGTACCTTTATATCACTATTTACACAAGACAAACGCGTTAAGTGTTGATTTACCAATCTGTTATAATATAAGATATCCGTAGGACCTTTCTGATCAATGGCGTATATGCATAATCTTTGCAATTAATAATGTAATGCATGATGCTGATGCCGCATTGTTTTGCATATTTTTGTTGAGGAGTGCATACATTTTACATGTTCACTTCACTATAGAGACAAATTAACTGACGTTGGAAATACGTTTTTATTTTATTAACACATCTTCTATAACCCAGGCCCTAAAAACACAATAATTATGAACTCCTGGGCATGATGGACTATGTTATGTCTTGAAATAATTCAGGAGGATAATAAAGATAATTTCGTTGTGAATCTAGTTTCACTTGTCCACCAACATACAGCCAAACACCAAATTTAACTGAATATATTAGATGCTGTAGTGTAAATCATACGTAAATTATGTTTTATTCTTGATACAAACAAACATAGGATTGCGAAGTCAATCGACTTTTGTTAATGGCGTATTTATTGTTTATCTAAAACTGTGCTTAACGCGTATTATATATTGAAATGATACCCACGCTCGCATATAATACTGTACAGTGTTATGATAGTGTTACACGTACTGGTTCTTGACTTTTACCTTGAATTTGAAACTACCTATAAATGTTGACATGAACTTTCTTACTAGTATTGCTCTCAAGGAAATAAAAACATCCTTTAAAGCACGTGTGAAAGCTTTCATCCAAATTACTTCGGCTTGAGAGTGAATCGGTCCTTCTATTAGAGAACCTCAATATGGCGCTATAATTATATGTCTTCTCGAAAATTCGAACGGGAGATTTCCATTACCACAGCAAGTGGTAATTAATTGAAGAACATTTTTTTATACGGATACACCAATGTGCTACGATAGGTTTTTACTTACAATGGCACGGTGTTGTATCAAACGTAAATAACAGCCATTACTTTCATGAACTGTTAAAAAGAAATAATTTTATACACGTCTAAGTACGGTTATATAATGAACCACAGCTATTGTACTTAAATTCTCTAGAGGAACAGGTATATTTAGCGCATTTCACGTCTTGAATTCACACAATAAATGTGTTTTGATATTGCGTTTATGCTCGTATGTGACACAAATAATTAACTTTGATATGTTTCTATGCTTACCTCGAAACATGCCAAGGTATCACGTGTCATTATGAGATAGTATAATTGTTTTAATAAGACTACAACTGCCATGTCAGATGGAAAACAATTATAATTTCTAAAACGTGGGTGCTCATTTACTGAATATTCTAACATACCAACTCGTCATGGCCTCAATACGCTCAATAAAGGTTCAGGGAACTGATACATCGTACAAGTGTATCGTATATGTTATTCCAAGAACCTTTTATCTATAACAGTGCTTCGACGAAATCGTCTAAAAGGTAAAAAGGTAAAGGCGTGTGTTTATAGTCTGATTACTATAAATATTCAATTGACTTTGACATTTACCCCCCGATCACTGGGATATAAGTCGTGTGTTTACATTATGCGCAGTTTGCAGCCACGGTACATTGGCTTATTTCCCCCATTGGTACCTATTTATACACCTGGGTAGAGAGAAGCAAGCCTAGTCTACAGTAACCCGAAACAAAATAAGCAAGTGTCATGGGTAGATGGAAAAGTTTACTTGCAATATTTATAACGCACGTCAGCCTTGTTGGACCAAACGTTATATGCGTCAATTTAATTAAATGTCCATATATGAAATAGTATCATGGATTTGTATATTCAACTTTAATAAAATCGATATGATACCAAAATGAATGCACTCAGTAATTTTATAGACTTTAAAAAGGCCTAAACTGTGTGTAATATGTGTTCTGTTCGTTTAACGATATGTATTAAACGACGAGCACACTAATGAAAAGAGAGAGGCGTTCAGAAGCTATTAAACGTTACATTGATTGTGTTATCTGCATCCCTACACATTTTTGTTAGGGCAACTGCAATTTGTTTATTCGCAGAAAACGTACTTGCATAATTTCAAAGCATTATACCGAAGAAGGTTCACTACAAAAAGCAAACGGGCCTACCGTATGTTGTTGGGTGTATTTATTCAAGCAACGACCAGTCATATTTAGATGCAGCTTCTTAAAAAGGTTACTCATTAATCTTCAAGTAGTTCATCTCATGATTTCCCAACGCTGAAATTGCAATTTAATTCGTTTCTGTTTCCACTCCAAGAAGCAAGTGAACGTATTCCCATCAATTTAAAGTGTATACAGACGACGGAGGGTCTACACAGTAAAGCGAACATAGCATTCTTGCGTAAGTTTTTATACACACATTTGTCTTGGTTATTCTTGCACCAAAATGATTTAAACTTAGATAGCTTTGAGTCGCGATTTGACAACGCTGCAACACTGCAAAAAAAAAGTTCGATTAAGTCATTTGTATTGTTAAACTTCTAAAATGATAAGATATGCATAAATCTGATATTGAAAAATTACAGCTAAGACAGGAAGAGAGTACATTAAGTTTACTAAAAGTGTTTTTATCAGCATGTTTGTATATGAAATTGGCGAGTGATCTTCATTAAAGCACTGCTATTTTATTATATTTTTATATTAATAGTTATTTTACAAAAAACCAATCCAACTTCTTCCACACAATCATCCGTTAACATATACTTACAATGGCCTCGCTGAGTGTTTTGTCATAAGATCCCTTACAATAAGTTAAATTGAATATAAAATAAGCATCGGTGGTTAATTATTCTTATGTGTGACATTCCTTAAACATTTCGATATTACAAACCAAACTTTCGTTAGCTTTTATTTAGTAAATATTAACAGCCCATGTATTTATTACTTACTATTTTTGTTTTCTAAACAAACAACAACAAACAATTCAAAGCAACTACATACATGATTAAAATAAAACAAAATAACGTCGCTTGATTGCTTTTGTGCTCTAACTACCATTGACTTTTTGGAGAAAAACTCATTTACAGGTTTATTACTTTAGTTTCTCACTTATTTATGCACGTATGTGGAAAAAATATACCGGAGTGTTTATCAGCAAACGGAGAATATGAATATAATTAAATATTTTACTTAAGTAAATTATATGTGAATGTTATTTGCAATTTTATGTATAGAGTTGGTAAATTCTGGCAATTGATAGGCTGATCTGAGCGTGAACGTGAAATCTACTTTGCTCTAAGTCCCGGAGATTGTGCAGTACAGCATTCACCCGTTTGTAAAAATGTGGGAGAAAGAGCACAATGGAATAAAACAACTTCTTCTGAGACGACTGAATCTTGAATCCGATTACGTCATATTAAAGACCTCGTTCTCACGAACACAGCGATATAAAAAAACTCATTTTTGAAAAAAATGGAGATAGAGCACTATAGCAATAAAGCGATGAGAACACAAATATGTCATGAAGTACATCGGGAAAACATCATGCTGTGATTGCAACGGTTTCGCAGCTTCTTCTCTCGTTGCTCGCATTAATTATTACACCGTTAATACTGAGATGTTTTTCTTTTGAGTATTAATTGAAGCCATTTAACAACATAATGCTTTACGCTACCATATGAAATCCTTGGAAGCATTTTGATTTCTCTATGACTTTTGTCTTGTTTTAATTTATCAGTATAACAGAATAATCGAAATATTAGTGTTTAAGTAACTATATTTAATGACATGTTTTCAAAATATGAAAAAGTACCTTTATGAAAAAAAAAAACAATTATAGAGTAGTATCATTAAATAAATCAAATGTTTAAAACACAATGTTTTGTTGCTGATGGCGAAACGAACTTATAGTTATGAGTTATAATATGCCATATTAAATATGACCACTTTAATTTTGTGTGTGTAACAAAAATGGACGATTTCCTGGTTAATTGCTTGCACACCATTTGTGATAATTGTTTGCTATTGGTGAGATATATTATCTTCATGCAGAAGTCATATTTAAGTCTACGAATCATTAATTGATTTTACCGCCTCTCGACTTGTATCTGTTTAAATGTGGTGTAACAATCGTATATTTTGTTATAAATAAAGATAAATACAGTCACAGTTTTGTTATTGCGTTTTGCCAAGTAATGACGAACAATAAACACATGAATGATATCAACGTACGTTTCAGAAGGTTGTCAATAAAATTAGACAATGGATGCCAACTCATAGTGAATGTCGACGTGTTCACGACAACTACGGCAAGGTTACTATCTCACTTGATTGTGTAGACCCTTCTACGTCTCTTTATACTTTAAATTACTCGGAAAACGCTAAATTGCTTCTTGGAGTGGAACTACAGCGAATAAAATTGAAATTGCAGCGTCTGTCTGAAAATCTTGAGATGGATTGCTTGAAAATTGATGACTGAATTTTGTACGTAGCTGCATCTGAATATGATGGGTCTATGTTTTTTGTGTGTAAATCAGATGAACACATTGAGGTAGGCTCCTTTAAAAAAAAACATATTAACCTGTTGAAGATGTTCAATTGAAGAATGTTCTGAACAGGGTTATTTATATGTATTATTTGTTTTTCCTCTACATTTATTAAAAAATGTCAAGGGAGTTGGATTAAAATAGAGAATAATAGGTTAGTGTTGATTATAGATCAGGTTTATCATGCGAGGCTTAGAAAACAAAAAGCACGAGCCTTGGCGAGTGCTTTTTCGTTTTCGTGCCGAGCACGATAAACCTGATCATAATCAACACTTACCTATTATTCTATTTATCCCACTTTCATTCAGTAAACCTTTTTATTTAAACAAAATAAGTTAACTTGTTATTTTCGCATGATTTATGACGTCATTTTGTCGAAAATATGACGTCATTTCGTGCGGTGTATTATAGCAGAAATTTAATCAACGGGGCTATAATCAACCGAAATCGCTGTAAAAGTGGGATAAAAGTCGATCCGGAAAATACGACCGAAAACATAAGTTAAACTAGGATTACAAATAGTATTGATTTTAAAATAATAGTCGTACTAAGATGACAAGCTGCAGTGCGTCATAGGTTTAATCAGTATCATCGGGACATTGCCTGATAGTCATATTGGCTTAAAACGACTGAGAAAAACCGAAAGCCGTGTGTATTAAAATGATAAATCATTTTAAAATGTAAAGTTTTCCAATTGATTCTTAGATTTAATAAGCATTCGTAAACAGACAAAGTACTATTAACATTTCCTGCTATTTATCTTATATTTGTATGATTTAAGACGATGAATGGTGAGATGACATAACCAGCATTCATAACATAAACATAGTTAATAATAAAAAACAAGCCACAGTCAGGATAGGGCGAAACATATTATTTCCTAACTAATTTTAAATTGCTCATCCTTTATCATTAATTTTTATAGAATTATACATTTGTTCAACTATTTGACATGTGAAATGCCTTCTATTTGCGCATAAATATAAGCATATTTCATATAAACAAAGGGGGAATGTGGCACATTTATTTAAATAAAGATCGTTTAATGCACAACGATGCACGGATGCATAGTATGTTGCTAAAATAATGAATCAATACCTTTTTGTTTGATCTAGTTAAGTTTTTTGTTTGCCAGCACGTTTATTACGTTAGTTAACGGCAACATTGTATGTCAGTTACCAGTCACCAAGCGCATCATTGATGGCTGATAACACTTATATGCGATATGTTTTAATTGACTGATTGTCATGGTAACCAATACTTCATGTTATAAACAGGCTTCAAACAATACCCACAGGCTAACGGCTCGGAAATTACTTAGGACTTAATTATACATCACGATGAATCTTTGAAACATTTTAATAGCAAAACATTTTGTGTTGAACTAATTACTCTTGTCATATTGTTTATCTGATTATTAGTTCGCTTGAAAAGGATAACGAGACAGGGACATAAGGGTGCTTATTATGACGCATTTCTTAGCAGTCTTTGATGGAAAAATATAGAAGTAATTCTGAAAGCAACTTACAATTTACAGTGCGACTTTGCTTATTCAATATACTTATGATCTTCATATGTCTATCCATGTTACACTTAAACTTATTCCACATTTAATAATTATACGTAATACATGAAATAATATAATTATGAATACCGTATGATATTACCATTCAAATTTAATTAATACGAACTATATCGATTTTTATTAAGTAAGGCATACTTTTCTAGTGGATGCAAGCCTAATCTGAACAAATTTGAATATAATATAAAAGAAAAATATGTATTTGTAACTGGCAAATAGTTTCTCATTTCGCAAACTAAGTGTTTGTAAAAGTTACACTGTATAGTAGTACCTGACATGAGAGTCAAAGACGCTTTGATCCTGCTCACGCTGGTTGTTGCAATTACAAAACAATTTGCAGACAATTAAGACACGTACTGTTTATCAGTGCTATTAAAGTAACATGTTCATGCATTTGTTAATATTGAAGTATCAACGTAACATGGTCTGTCTTTACTGTACACATTAAAGCACAGGGACTGAAATATGCAGGTATGTCTCGACACAAATATGTAAAAAGAAAAGAGACTATGTACCTTGAACTGGATTTCGAACAAGAATACTCAAAGTATGATACCTTCCAAAATACAACATAAGCATTCCACGTTATTCGATTATTCCTAGTGGCCAACGCGTAATACTTAAGTCAATTTCAACTGATGTCAACAAAAATAAGTATCACGTATATTTCTATGTTGTGTTTTGCTCGCTCACTCATATGCTTTATTCTTTCTTTAAATATGTCAAACAAATTTAAAAAACAATCGCAAATATGTGAACAGTTCCATTTTAAGTATGTCCTTATGCCGTTCCAAAACGTAATTAATAAATGTTGGATTTGAATTATCTTTTAGATTGGACATACGAATCAATTTAACAAATTAGAATAGCAAAAATGAAACCCCAGACACATTATCAGGATTGAAATTCTTATTAACCAACGGTAGTCATTTTTAAGGCAGGTGAACGATTGCCTGATGGCTTTACAATATAGGACCATATATACGATATGCATAAAACATTAACACGATTAGTTTAAAAGTAAATTAATACAGAACAAGTTTCACTCTTTTTTGATATATTTCGCCTTAATAGGCTTTTTCAAAGTTTGTTTTTACAAATTGACTACATTTTTTTTATGTTTCTCAACAAAACAATTGTAGATTGACGTCAAAAAACGAATAAACAGGAAATGAGGTCATGACGTCAAACGGCAGCGACGCAATTAAACGCCAAAACTACATGCATATACAATTCACTGTTATATAAATAATGATAATGAAATCAAATTATTTCGACTATGCGTTAAATAATCATAAACTTATTATAAAACATAGATACCTATAATATTAATACCAACTAATGATAATAAAAATAGTGATAACAATAAGTGTTACAATAACATCTTTATCACACTACTAATTACTTCAATTATATATTATAATACAAACAACGATTATAATTACAAAAAGAAGTGTATTTTACTATTAACAAAAATACAATTAATGATAAAAATAATTAAATAAATAAAAAAATAATTATAATCATAAATCAATTATGATACTACTACTAATAAAAGCAATAATAACAATAATAATAATAATACCAAACTTCATCAATATTAACCTCATCATCACCATACCTATCATCATCCATCAATATCATCACAACACTTATAATTATTAAAATCATTATAGTTATCATTTTGAACTATATTTATCATTATCATTATATTATCATTAACAACTGAAAACTTTTGATTAAATGAATTGTGTTATTGTGATAAATTATATGCACGAGTCTGTGCCGTTTAAATCTACTGTCTATACTCTTGCCATAAAATTTCGGAGGTTGCTTTTGTATTCAGTCCATTGGGTACTTCTGTTTGTAGTTTTTGGATCCAGGACAATTCTTTGAGCTTTCGGTACGATCCCGAATCATCCCGAATGCACTGGAGTATGCTGACACCTATGTCGTCCATCCCATGTCCGAGGGAATGAAAATTGCGACCGGTTTTGTCCTTTGCAGTCTTACATCTGCTTCGTGTTCCTTCAGTCGTTGCTTTAGTTTTCCCCCACATATACCACCTTTTGACACTTAAGGCAATTAATGCCATAAATAATGTTCCATGTCTGACAACTTTGACTTTTCGATAATAAAACTCCGTCTATTCCGCCGTTTGTGTGAATACCTCTTCCTGACATGTCACAAACCACACATTGTTTTGCACATCTTGCTTCTTGGTTCGCCCCAATACCCACAACACGATTTGTTTTCCGATGAACAAGGACATCATATATATTTCTATCCCTTCTATATGCTATTAGCGGGGAAGCAGTAAACACCTCTTTCATCTTGTCTGATTGATGCAGTAAGGGTAGGTGTCTTCGTACAATAGTGTGAATATTTGGCAGTTTTCTTGAGTATATCAGAACGAGAGGAACTCTTTTCTTGTCTTCCTTCTTATTTGTGTATGGTTTCAAGAGATTATCCCTACTTATTCTATCAGCACGTGACAACTGTCTATCAAGCACCTTTTCACTATACCCCCATTTGCGAAGGTGGTGTCTGAGTTTTAGTTGATGATGCTGATAATCTTCTTGATTGGAGCATATCCTCTTGAGTCTTATGGCCTGGCTGTATGGAATAGATTCTTTTGTTTTTGTTGGATGACTTGACTTCTTATTTACATACATATGTTTGTCGGTGGGTTTCGTATATAATGATGTAGTCAGCTGCCTATTTTCTATCTTTACAATTGTGTCTAAAAATTATATCTGGTTGGCATCCACTCTCATTTCTACCTGTATGATTTTGTCGATCCTATTGGCATGTTCCATGAATTTATCTAGCGTATCTCTCCCGTGGGTCAACAGTCCAAAACCATCATCTAAAACCTTTTATATAAGACTGGTAGATATTCATTTTTCATAAGTTGTTCATCCCATTTACGCATGTAGCTACAAGCAAAATTTCTCCCCACCTTTGATCCTATGGCAACACCTTTTATTTGTTTATATTCTTTGCCATTGAACATCATAGTTTTGTTTTCAAGTACAGTTAAACTCATATTTAAACTCATATCTTCTAACGCTTTTTATGGTATTGTCTTATCAGTTCTTGTATTTAGGGCCTCTATACAAACTTCTAAACCTTCTTGTTTCGTAATTGACAGGTAGAGCTTTACTACATCGAAACAAAATAGAAGTAGTTCTTGCGGTAGTGCATCCGGAATCTCTTCAAGCTTATTAAGAAAATATGTCGTATCCCGGATGTAACTAGGCGTACTTTCAACGAATTCATGCAGTTTCTTTTCCACTATTTCTGCCATAATTTATGTAGGTGTTCCAATTCCGTTGACTATTGATTTATAGGTGTTGTTTTTTATGAATTTTTGGATTACCCTTCACTTGGGCTTCCAGTGGATTTTTCGGTATTAAATAATCTTTAATTATTTGCATATTAGTCCCTCTCTGTACAGTTTATTGGCTAACTTTTTGACACTCTTAATTTATTCCTTTTTTCCATTTCCGTTAGATATCTGATATGACTCCTTATCGTTCATTTCCTTGTCCATGTTCATGACATCGTCTGCTGTGTTTACTACTACTACTCCGGACCCTTTGTCTGCAGGCCGAATTACAATAGTGTTATCATCATACAAAGTCTTCATAGCTTTGGATTCTATAGTACTAACATTTGATTCAATTTTATCTTTAAGGCCACTTATAACGTCCCTCTTCACCGCCTCGATATATGCATCAAGGTTTTTATCCCTCCCAGGGACAGGTGCGAAGTTGCTCTTCTTCTTTAACCATGGTTTGGTATCTTCTTTGAGGTCACTCTGTTTTCCAAGAAGTACTCCTTGAGACGCATACGTCTTTCCCACTCTAGTAGATCACTATGCAGCTTGGTAACATCAAATTTATTTGTTGTCGGTATGAACTTCAAACCTTTCGATATAAGTGCTATTTCATATGGTGTCAATTCTCTTGAAGACAGGTTTACCACGGTTTACAACGATTAATTTAGTTTAAACCTATTTTTTTTTAGCTCGATTGCAATGAAAGCCTAAGGCTTTATGAAATGCTCTCGATTCCGTTTCCTGTAACTAGAACCAGTACTTAGTGTCTTTGGGGAAGATTTAAAGAACGCTCCCACAGTTGGGATAGAACCTGTGACCTCCCGATCGATAGGCATTAAATAGTGAACCAAAACAATTATTCCCTAATCCACATTTTCTCCTCACCAAGGAAGAAGGAACATAATTTAGGAATCATCAGCTACCGTTTTACATGTCAAGTAAAGATTTAAAACCGTCTATCAATACAAACGAATCCGTTGGGCGTCGTTAGCGATGACTCCGAGATTTTAACCTGTGTGACACGGGGCCCGTCAACAACCATTGCATGTTCAGAGAGAATAAAACACTGTAACGAAAAATGTAAACGACGAACTTTAATAATAAAGCTGAACCATTCATGCAGATCAAAACATAACGTTCATTTGTACATAACGTATCCTTGCTTTCATTATGTATTACTAAGAGAAAGGTTACGTTCGTTGAAGTCGTTAATTCATGAACATGCCCTTGTAGGAAAAACTGTGAAATTACGTATGCAATGCAAAAAATCTCTAGGCTAAATTTGCTAATGAGCGAAATGAAAGCATTTCGAGGAGTTAATAAAGACATTAACTGTCTTTAGAAACGATTATTCTGAACACGGTCTTTCCCTCTGTCCGTCCAAATTAATGTATTAGCATAACTGCAAATTAACATCATTGCCTAATGCCACATAATTGTCATCAGGGGATTGCCTCCATTAAGGCACATTATGTGACGAAAAGCCCATAGCGTTGGTCACTAATGTGTTCAACCAAAGTTGAAAGATGACTGTGTCCTAGACAGTGTCTTGCCACGTGAACGTAAAAAGTTACTACTTGTGTCATACAAACACGACTATTAACGAAGTATTACAAAACAAAACCGTACTTGTAGATGTAAAATATATATTAGTTTCTTTCCTTTTTGAATATTAAACGAAACCAATATCTATAACATACGGTTGACACTAACTCGTGCAATTTATACGTTTAAAACATATCGTAGCTCTTTGTATTTCACATGAAGACGGATCTTAAGACCATTAATTACCGATTGCGGTTGTCATGGCACTATTCAATTTGTAGTTTCGAGAAGCCATATTGTTATAGCGCCACATTAAGGTTCCCAAAATGTCGCAGCGATTCACTCTCAAGAAATAATGACGAAGAAAGCTAGTATGTGTACTCATTAATAACATTTTGAATTTCTTGAGAGCAGTAATATTGAGAATTTTCTTGTCAACAAATTATAGGTCATTTCTAATTATCATAATGTCATCATTAGAGATAATTGTCGACTTTTATGGATCATGTAAACGTGAACTCGTAAGCAATTATAATATCGTTCCCCACCATTCGTTAAGTGCTGCATACGTTCATATTACAATCACTTTTCGCTGAGCAAACATATGCATCATGCATGTATAACTAGTAAATGGTCTGCACATTGTGTGCAACGCGTTTTTATATGTTATAAAGAACAGACTGTATTGTAAAACATGCGAAAAAGATGGAGACAATAGCTATCGTACATTTTTATTCTAAGCTATTATTTAAAAAATGCATGGCAAACATAAACAACAAGACAAAATGAAAATGTCATTTCTTTCTACTTACATCAAATAAAATAAGTGTGGCACATGTAGGTCGCCGAATTTTGTGTCCACTTAAAGGAAAAAGGAAGGAACAGACAGGTAGACTTCTCTCCAGTTGATATTTATATTTATTTTAGGGTATTTGTCATATTAATTTAGCAAATAAGATCTCAATAATCGATGGTTACAGCAAACGTACATCAAACATAATTTAAAATGCAGTGAATATGTTCAAAATGAGCAAAACAGATCGAAAACTCAACTTCGAATGCCAAAAACTCTTTAACTGCGGTACAAGAAAAGTCGTTCGAAACAAACACTATTTGTATGCCTTTTGAATAAAAATGGGATCATTGGAAAGCAAAGTACTTTTGTGTTCAAATTCGGCTAAAGGCTTCCAAACCTCACTTTTGGCCAAGATTTATTCACAAAACATGTATGTGTAAATAAAAAATAACCCGATAGCGTTATCTAATATTGAAGTGACTCAAAGGTCCAGTTTGATACAACTTACAAGTATGTAACATATAGTGTGTTTGGACGGGAGCACTTGTATTGTGTTTATATGCATATGGTATAGCAATTATTTATTGCACTGACTCACTGACAGCTATAGTTGATCGCAGCTAATAAAGGTCAATCGACTGAGTCTACACCGTGGCCAGGCAGCCTGCCTTTAAATAGAAATATAAAACCCCATATTTCGAAGATATCAGATAAAACAATATCCAAGAAAGACCTTTAGCACAACATAGGCCAGGGTATTGCATTAGTGTGTTTTGCTGGGCAACCCATCATAAAAGCTTGTCTAACTGTAAAAGGTTTCGCATGTCAATTTTCTTTATGCTTTTTGCTATTCAGAATGTCTTTTGCCTGTTGGCATTATTTGAAACCTTTTAACAACACAAACAATAAGGTACAGTGGTAATCTATGAATAAGAACATAACTTTGTTAACTAGAATAATACTGCACTTAAAATATCTGGTAAGATGGCGCAACAATTAACATGGACATGGTAATTCTGGAGATAAAAGCGGTATATCGGTAAAACGCAATCGAATTGTTTATAGGTAAGGTACATGTATATATGACGGCATTTATTTTTAATAAATCATACATTAAGTCATTAAAATGGCACAGTAATGTTAGTTGACATAACTATTGTATAATATACTCAGCATGTCTGCTGAGATAAGAACGAATAGTCACATACATACAGTGACTTCGAGGAATACGTGCATCATACTTCTTCATGTGGAGTGGCAAAGCATTTTCTGCAGCTAGATAAATTTAATTTAAAAAAAAAAAAACGTTATATCGATACTTAATGCTAAAATAGTCACATTGTTCTTAAACTGAACTCGGTTAGACATGTTTACGTTCATATTATTTAGAGTGCAATGCACAACAATTAAATCAAAGTAGGTGAACAGTAACGGCACAAACAGAAAAGATTCCGAGTTGCGTCATTAATAGTTATATGTAGGTTGTATGTAGACCGATGCATGTTTTTTTTTTAAATGAGCTAAAATAAAACTTTAATGAAGATGGTAAGTTTGAGTACCTCTTATCTGAGTAAAGAGTATAGAATCAGTATTAGTTTTAATATACATATGATTAATATATGAAGTGTTATTATGCAGCAAAGACAACTTTACAGACACAAATTCTAGTGTTTTGTTTTAATTATTACCTTTTTGTATGTGCGCATACTATCATTCACACGAGATTATGGAATGGTAGGTTAAGAATGTAATACACTATGTATTAACGCCACACATACGCCATTGGAATAGGGTATTTATGCATGTATTACGTATACACATCTCTTGAAATTCAGTCAAACTTTAAGTTTTCTCTGAATTGGTTGCAGGTAATGAAATGTTTTATATTATAACAATATGTTTCTATAATATTTGTTTGCACAGGTATCAGCTTCACTGAAATAACAAAACTAAGCATGTATATGTTGGAAATCCTGTATTTATGTATCTTTGTTTTCATTTGGTTAGTTTGAACATAATTTCGTTAATCGAGTTTGGAGACTTGCATGCTATATCTGTATAGAAATCACGTCTATATTGAATACATGTAATTGTCTTCTGATATTTCGCAATCAATAGTTACCATGTATTTAAGGGCAACTTGAACATTCTTATAGCACCGCACTATCAATATCTTATGCGAAAGACGTTCAATCCTAGAAGGTTTCTACAGCAGTTGTCATTTGTCAAGCTTATTCTCCAATTAGCTCCTTTTGCTGATGTCATCGCTCACTCATTGGGGAAACCTTTTAGAACCTTGTAGGTTGCTTTCTCGTCGTACATTGCACTCGTAGGTTCAAACTGACTTTGATATAAATATGCTTTGACTTCTTTGTATATTTTCATTTGTAAAAAAGTACTAAAAGGTCATTTTATATTTTATTTTGTATTTTCCGTTGCATGTTTTTATACATTGCACTCGTGTGTTCCAAATGTCTTTGATTAAAATATGTTTTGACTTCCTTGTCGATTTGCATTTGTACAAAAAACGTACTAAACTGTCATTGTGTATTGTATTTGGTATTTTCCGTTAGATGTGTTTATAATGATACTTTATACTGATACATCGCACTCGTAAGTTCAACCTGTTTTTGATTAAAATATGTTTTGACTTCCTTGTCGATTTGCATTTGTACAACAAATACTTAAAGGTAATTATATATATTTTTTTTATGTATTTTCCGTTGGATGTGTTTATACTGATAGTACAGTTATACATTTCTTATATATGCAAATAACGCTATTGTTGTTTTTATGCCCCCGGTAGGGTGGCATATAGTGATCGCACTGTCCGTCTGTCCGTCTGTCTGTCTGTCTGTCCTTCTGAAATTCCGTCACACTTTGCGTTTAGGTTTCAAAAAATGCTCATAACTTCTATGTCCCTTGAGATATAACCTTCATATTTGGTATGCATGTGAATATGGACAAGGCCTTTCCATACGCACACAATTTTTGACCCCTGTGACCTTGACTTTGAAGAAGGGGTCTGCGTTTAGGTTTCAAAATCTGCGTTTAGGTTTCGAAAAATGCTCATAACTTCTATGTCCCTTGAGATATAACCTTCATATTTGGTATGCATGTGTATATGGGCATTTTATTATACTTTTGTAATGTGTTACATTACGTAAACACATTTTGATATTATATCGTTGAAAAATACAAAATATATGAAAGGAACAATACAAAAAGATAAATGGAATTTATTGGCCAAATGGCGGAATATATTTTACACCAGACTAGCACTATAATAAATCAAAGCTCAGCTATAGACTAGCACTACAACTGAGGCATGTCGCGGAGGCGACCGGAAGTACTGCCCTAAAGATAGCCCCAACTCTAGTTGCACTATTGATTTAGCTTCTTGTTTATACAATCATCGCCACCAGATAATGCACCGCATCCTATGCTATTTCGCAAAAGCTCCACAACGGGCTCACATTTATTTATTCCTATTTCAACGAACACCTGGCTGGTTCGGAAAAAGATATCATTATACACGCGCAATCGCTAAGGCCACCGCAACCGGCAAAATAAATTATCGGTACGCCGTATCGTAGATATTCCAGTGCAATATATTTTACAAGCGCAATCGCTAAGGCCACCGCAACCGGCTAAATAATTTCAAAAGCCAAAAAAGAGCTATTCCAGGTACGCCTAAGCACGCCGTGCCATCGAGCGAGTACTAGAACACCCATGCTATACCGAAACTAATTTTGAAAGCATTCCTGTCACCCTAACACAGACTAACAATAGATGACGACACAATGCTACGTTTACCTCCCCCGGACGTATGTATATCATTACATAGTTACATATATAAACTTGTACTGCTTCCGATCACCTCCAAGACAAAGAATTTTCGCAACAAAAATACATTTATTTATTTTCCCCCAAATTCTATGACATGTTTTTAACTTATTTTAATAAACACTCGCGCATTGAAATCAAATACATGTCGAGTCCGACGACAGGTAAATGAACACTTTTTAAAACAATCCCTCTTAAAGCGCGCATTATTTTGTGGCAAAATTGATTAACACATTTCCGTTTTTTATCTATTGCTTTGTTTTCCGATTCCGGAACCCTCCAATTGAATCTTTTGCAAAATGTCTGTTCAGACTATGCTGGTCACCGGAAATGCAATATTGTAATATTCAATTGTGTCTTGAATTCGTATAAATGAGACTTGAAGGTAATGCCGGACCAAAAACCCTCAGGTGGACTACTAATACCTTCGGTGTCATCTGCAATAGAGCCGGAAGCTGCATCTGGTGTACGGCGCCTGCCCTACACATACCGTAAAAGCCCATCCATACCACGCGTGTTTCACCCGGGAGGTTAAGGTCCGACATCCCTCGCGACTCAGCCCGCTGACCATATCCATACTCCTGATATAATATTTATAGAAGCGCAATTACCATTATATATGACATATACACATTCGAGTTTCATCTGCCAATCCGCATAATTTGATCGTCTGACATTCCCATACTTGCTAAATGTGTCGCTCTGCCTATTCTTAAACTGTGCGATTTAAAAACATTGAAATCAAAACCAGACAGTACTAAACACTTTTAAAGTACTTCTAAAAATTGATAACGCGTGACTGGTCTATAGTAACTGCGCACAAAAAGCTGAACATAACAAATAAGATAACACTTTGAACAATTTCCATGTGGCAGACATTTAATTATACTCAACCCTTTAATAAAAAATACACGAAAAATTATCTCCAGGACGCAAGAGTCTAAAGTATGATACACATTACTTAGATTTAAAATCGCATTAAAGCAAAATATGAAGTAAAGGATGGAACAAAAATTATCAAGAAAACTCCCATAGTATTATAATTAAACAAGTGCGTTGTTTACAAATTTCTTCGCAATATAATGCGACCTCCTCGCGGGGAATATTAATAGCACGCGCATGCTCAAAAGAAATCCCTTACTGAAACCCGAAATGTGTGCTTGAGTTTTTCGTTCGTCTACTGCAATAGAGCAGGTCTCAATTGTTTGAATTACAATCTCTTAATTTACAAGAATCTAATGTGCTTAACACGCACACATGATTTAAATTATAGATTGTTTACATTAAAAATCTACACAATTTGCAGTATACATATATCTGAATTGCTCGCAAAATGTACTAAGTAAATAATTAAATATAATAGAAAAAAATATCATTTAAAATTATAAATTCACTGTTTGGATTTTCTCCATTGAAAAATAATATTCTTCTTTCCACAAAGATCTATAAATAAACATGCTTATTCATAGATACTTATTAGAACTGATATTGGAAAAAAATAATAAATGTATTTACACACGAAGAAAGCGACATATTTCACCATCAAATTAATTTATTTATGTCATTTTAACGTTAACATTACGAAAAGTTTCATTTAAACTCTTATTTGTTTCCAAATACTCAATTTATATAAATGTCCGGTAAATACTTCTGTACAGTGGACAAATTACCTCCCTTTAATAACCCCATATACGACTCTCGTATATACGCATGCACACAGCAAAAAGTGTTTTGTTTACATTCGCTTGTAGATGACGAACCCAGGATGTATCAGTACTTTTTTATAAAATATTCCGTATTTTTTAGAAAGTTATTAAATAAAAACCTTAATTTTCGTCCGAGAAATACTCGCTGACTAGTATATCATTGCAACACGACAAGTAAAAGTAATATAATCAATTATTTTAACACACACGTATTCACTAACAGGTGGGAGGGCGGATTTATCACGCTTTGTTTCTTCGTCTCTCTTTATTATGCCCGTCAAATACACACTTCGAATGGCAAATCAGTAGATTTGCAACTACTATAAACCCAAACACGAGAAACTCGTGCTTTTTCGCGCTAAACCCCAAACAAGAAACTCGTGCATTTTTGCGCTAAATCATTACCGTATTTTCTCTTCTAAATAACATGCCCAATACAAATACGATACCGTGTGAATTGATTAGGAAGTCCAAACAAAAGTACCGTCTCGTTTGCCTTTATGCGTCACTCGCTTCCCTGAAATGCATGCATCTAAGCCACATATCATGATTGAGCGCTGAAGCCTTTGAGGTTGAGCAGATCAATATATGTCCATTAAAATAATAGTGGATCAACGTTCGATAAAACTAATAACAACTTCATTCGCCGGTGCAGGATCAACCGCCGTCCGCATCCTTTGTCCCTCTCTCTCTGTCCACGTCCCGCTACGGCTTGCCTCCCTTGTCTTCGCACGCCGTGACCTCTACCCGGCATTGTTGACTTAGTAATGTTTATGTGTAAACACTTTTTTCAGTCAAAGGTATTTCGCAAAAGACGGTATCAAGTGAGACTCGAGTTTATATACCGTATTAGTGACGTCAGAAAGTCACTACTAAAATCGATTTCATGCATGGATTGTTGTCGTCTGCTTGTATCTTATTATCGATACGAGATTTAAACCTTTATCTACCAAAGACATATATCCGCTACTTCAAATAAAGGAAATGATTTTTTATAGAAATGAATTTTAATTATTGTGCAATTATTGCCGGTAAATATTTTAACGTCTATAATAATAATAATAATAATAATAATAATAATAATAATAATAATAATAATAATAATATAAGTAATAAATCTTTATTAAAAGAAGATAGACTTGTTAAGAAATACATCAGATGAAATTACATAAAATGCAATTTATATAATACATTTCTTATTGTCAACAAGGTATTCTAATATAATACAATTTACAACAAATACATCATATATCATCTTAAGCAATTAGAACAAAACATAACTAATCATATATGCATGAACACTAATAATGAAATATATCATAATTAAAACAAACACACTCTTAAACACACAAGCACTTACATTTACTTTAATAAAATGATTTGGATACGTCTGTTAAAAAGAATGGTCACACACTGCTTTTATTGTTTAGTACCTTAAACACTCTAATATTTATGATTTTATTCCTGGATAAAAATATGTGCACAACTTTAATGCTTATAGTTCAATTTCCCATTTTCCCATTTCTGTATTACCTTTACAATATATATATATGATGATAAATATGTAATGCACACATTGAATAAAGTGTTCAAGTCAAATATTGACCATGTTTTATAATAATTAAGCAATTTTACTAAATTTGATAATGTTCTTTTTTAAAACCGTGTAATGAGCAATGTATGGAAAATTAGTTCGAATTAACTTGTTCTTTTAGACGGTTTCGTTTTCATTAATTATGTCGATTGCCGACACGTTTGACGCAGAGGACAATGATGGCGTCAATTACGAATCAGTTTATTCTCTGATAAATATGCAGCATGATTGACGGTCGTGTCAAATCCTACCGTTTGTTGAAACAGCGACGACAACATGATGATATGGTAGATGATAAACTGGTAGTCTAAGACATCTACAAGGGTTAATTCAAATTCAGTGAGCTATAATGTTCAACTGCTACTTGCACTTCTAATGATTTACTGAATGAGTTCCCAATGTATGTGGGAATCCAGTAGTTTCAGAACACTATGTGAACGCACGTGTTGGTTAATCGAAAAATGCTGGTGTCCGAGCAAATAAGGTAATACATGTATAGCTATACACAAATGATAGGTTTGCCAATCTAGGTCTACAGTATAGTTGTGCAAACAACTTGCCCACATAGTCTTATTACGTAATACAAAGGCCATTAAGCGAGGAAGTAATTGGAAAACACAATATATGAGTGGAAAGAGTCTAATTATTATGTTTTCACATATGTTTACTACTCTGATTGGGATAAGAAGTAGAAAGGGCAGGTTTAAAGTTGTCAAAAATAGCGTACTTTGTGATCGGTAGCAAACGTTGTAACTTGTTTCCTGTTTTAAATGTGGAGAGTTGTAAACCATTTTTCAGATCAAGCTACAATACTGTTCCAGATAATTAGTATGCACACTTGCTGACATTCATGTTAATAGTATCGTCAGAATGTGCATTGACATGCACTTAAAGTAAAAATACAAATGCCGTGAATAAAATATAAATTTTCCTTAATTAAATTTTTATATAGAATGAACCATACAGTGATTTTTGGGTAGAGAGTGTGTCTGTAAACAAGCTGTTAGTACTTTCAATTATAAATAAATAAGAAGTACTTCAATAACATATAGTATAACTGTTCAAACTAAACTGAATAGATAAACACAATTGTAATATATGATAAAGCACGTCAGAAAGCATATTCAAAATAGTAACATTCGAATATATTCCCCAAGCGAGTAAATCCAATTTTATATGTATTGTATTAAACATCTTTATTGTCCTATTCAAACCTTGTATATAAATCGTTAACAAAAGTCATAATATATCAAGCGTTTTAATAGTATTGATAATAAATATGCGTATACGTGTTTCCTTTTCAAAATAGGGACTACACAAGCACTCTTATGTCTGTATATCTTTAAGATGAAGCAGAATTTTGTTTTATATGTCCGTGCATTTATACAACGAGCGAAGAAACGTCTGAGAAGAATCCGAATATTTCGTACAGCCGCAATTTTTTAATCAGGAATCAGAACAAATAAAGTTTCAACCGATCCCAAAAATCTTCAATTCTCATGGTGTCAAATCGCTCCTGATGTTGTAATGATTTGTGAAGATTGGATTCTCTGAAATGCTTTTACAGCATTGAAGCAGCAATTCGTCTGATATTGTAACATGACTTGAAATAGCTTTATTTGCACTCCGTATTCTATTTGAAAAGACGAAACGTGCTAAATGGATATTTGTTTGTTTATGGCTCTTACATCCTTTATGAAAAACAACAATAACACAGATCGTATTATTTAGAACTGTGTCTCAGAATATGTTGTTATGTCATACTTTAGAACAATTCCAAAAAATAACTGACAAAACACGCTAGTTCAAAATCTCAATACTAATTACGCCCTCACACTCCCAAATGTTAAGTTTTTATTTTACAATACCTACATACCGACTGACATTAAGCTAGTGCAAAAAGGTAATAATAAATAGGCCCCGTA
The DNA here is from genome assembly GCA_007657795.1 of Dreissena rostriformis. Lineage (NCBI taxonomy): Eukaryota > Metazoa > Mollusca > Bivalvia > Myida > Dreissenidae > Dreissena > Dreissena rostriformis. Next base: position 223,151 of record VMBQ01001152.1, on the reverse strand, counting down.
TTTTGCGAACAATTGTAATACTGTAGTCCGGGAATAAGTCCATTTGGGAAAATATGTTGTTTTAAGATCCCCGTACATCTAGATTTGTTATGACATTTGCACCATTCGGTGCAACGTAGAACATTGTGATTAAAAATATTAATTTGCTTGAGTCTATGTGTATTCTTTATTCTTAGCTCAATTATAAGTTTGAAAACGGGCCTTAATTTTGAAATGCCTACAAATGATTGCATTGCTAAGTGTGATGTTTGTTAAGCCTATACATCAGTTAAAACCACAAATGCGCTGCATTGACCGTTATAAGGTTGACACCCCATCTTTAGTCATGTAAATTTGTATTGTTTTGTTGTATGTTTCGTCCTGTATTACATAGGCCATTGTTAGGATTTGGGTTTGAGTTATTTGCAATCAGCATGTATAATCATTTTTAACGCTGGGTGAAATGACGGATTTGTCTTGATTATTCCTTAGAAGTAATAAATGATTTTATTTTTTTAAACATAACAAAGGATAACAACCATTTTACTTTTAAAAAGAGTATCATTATGCGACTATACTTTAATATTATAAAGAGCAAAACTATTCTTCATGTATTGTTATCTTATAATGTACTGACACAACTTATTTTAAATGACACACTTCGTCGATGTAGGGAATGCATACAATGCTATAGGAGTTAACGTGGTTGTAAATCAGTATCGAATCGTGATTTTTAAGCCCACGTGTATTATAATAATAGTGTGTGCAAACGTGCGTTTTATTACATATAAAACGTAACATATATATCCTGCTGATGGAGCCTTGAAGACATGTGATAACCATCATTTATACGAGAACATGCAACGCTTTGTTTCATGTCTATGAGTGCATTTAAGCGCTTCATGATGTGCATAATGCCGTTACAAAACAAAACTAAAATTTAAACAGATTTGTCAACATTCCAACATATTCGCTATTTGTAAAAAAAATACAATCTAAAGTTTGTTGTGAAATTTAACCAATAAAAACAGACACATATTCACTTCCTCGTTTCTTCAGTACATGCATCTAATTGAATTATGTGCCATGATTTGTATGTGCTATAAATGTCAGCGTGAAGATTGAAATCCAAAACCACATAATGGATTTTAACCATGGAGTGCTTCGCACTTAACAATATACAGAACACATGTTTTTGTTAATTAAGAATGTTAAGTCTTCTATTATTTCTATTTTATAGGTTTAGATATTTTCAGACAGAAATAGCGTATACGTGTGTTTAATGATAATTTGGTCTGGCACATTAGTTCAAAACATTAGTTTATTGAAAACAACAACGTTGTATAAATTAATTTTAGTATTTCGCTTGCAAGTTTGTATTGTTAATACACGGTTGCTTAAACACATTTTGACACGCGCCAGTAGCACTCCAATCTTGGATATACAGTGAGCATCTATGTCGTACAGGCATTATATACACATTAGCGACGTTGGGAAATGTCGTCTTAAAGACGTTATTTAGAAAATGCCGCAGTCAACTAAACAGCATAAGTCCGTCGTTTTTGAAACCCTATACAATATAAATGGCTGTCTATAAAAGAAGTATAGTTTAGAATAAACGGAGTAATCATTAAATTAGATACACTCACTGTACACATTGTTCCTGCACTAATGCAGATTTTTAAATTGGTTCAAAGGTCATTTTGGTTATTAAATTGGAGAAAGATAATTAACTATGTGCTGAATCTTCCGAAATGTTTATCCTAAACTTATATAAAACAATATAAAATATATAATACAATACAATATATAATATTTGTTTGCAAAACCTAAAACGGAAATAAAGGCTAAAGAAGAACCAAGTTTGTTTTTAACTACACTTAGAAATGTTGACAATCCAACGCATAGTTCAATTATTATAAGTTTTTAAGTATTTCATAAACGTTTTGTCCGCTAAATAATAGTTAAATTCTTTGTCCAACACTTTACTGTTTAAAGCTTTTCAGCAAGAACAAATTATCGCCAAAAATGTCATCAACTTGACAGAGTGATTGTTCAAATATTCGTGTAACGTAAGACAGGGTTTTCGTGGTATATTCCTATATCGCAAGTCGTGGGCTCCGCGCAAGACTATCGTAAGTCACTATATAATATATAGTTAGTTATGATAGTCTTGCGTGGAGCCCACGAAGTTCGATCAAAGCACTATATGTACACCGAAAACATATCTTTACAACAACTTCTTTGGATACTAATATTTCGACAACTGCTACAACGACAAAGGAAACGGCGTCCAATACATGTTACAAGACAAAGTCATTGAACATATTTTCACAAAATACTAAAGTAATGTATTTTCTCCGTATAATACGTTTTGATATTTTTAGAACACGAGTACAATTCTCTCAAATATTTAAATTAAACGAAGCTAAATGTGGACACATTTTAAAATTGAGAGAGCTTTATATGGTCATGCAATTATGAACACAGTTCAAAGTATTAAGTTCAGGAGTCATAAAGCACACACGCACACTACCAAACAAATATACATAGTATCAGCTTAAAAGAGAATGTATTGACCATTATCAGATTATCAGTATTATAATAATTATTATTTTTATTATTAGCATTATAATTATTACAAAACATGTATTATGATTATTATTTAATAAGATTATTATTTAATAAGTGTGTAAGTAATTCTCCTAACAACAACAACAACTATATATAATTGCAATATACGCTCGTAATTTATCAATGTCACAGATTTATTTCGCGAAACAATTATGCTATACATTTGATGTCAGGTTCGTTCTTGACGAACCTGCAAATTTGTATCAATACTTAAGACAAATTAAAATTAAGAGAAACCAATTATGATACATATGTTAATTAGCAAACGCCCAATTTGTCGTTAACTGAAAACACAACGGTTTATCAAACGTGCATGTCCAAGAAATTGAAAGTACACCTGTTAATATAAAAAAAAACGCATGTGTCGCCGGAATATAAGTCAGTTAGATTTCTTTCATTAATAACCTTGGAAGGAAAAAATGTGTTGAAGAGCGCCACATTTGTATTGTTTTCGTTTATCTAACCAAGCTTCATTACAATTCATTATTGAAAGCTATTAATAAATACAAACTGTTTTTTGTTATTCATTCGTTATTATCATGACAAAGTAAAGAGTTGTTCATGTGCAAATTACATACCGGTCTTCATTGTTACGACACAAATAAAAAATCCACTGCAAAACATCATAGTTCTCATATTCCAGAAGGCCATGCGTAGTCATGCTTTATAACTTGGCACAATCCGGTCTTCCTCTCAAACGGAGATCATTAGCTTCTCATTTCGTGCAGTCGCAATTCCTCTAGTAAGATGCGAAGAAGGCGTTAATTGTTAATTGATCACACCGCATTAAACCGGCGTTGATATTTAACTTCCAGTGGCATTTGTTTAACAAGCAGGTTATAATACCACATGTACATATGAGCTGTCCATGTCTGTGTACTCATCATATTGTTACGTTTGAGTGGCTTCGATAATCGACATGTGCACGCGTAAACGTGTTCGTAGAATTCATAAACTAATCACAATTCGGAAAAAAATGAAATGTGAATATGTTATACATACTTTTCAACTTGCCATTAACTTGCAAACACCTTTGTTATTGTAAAATGTTTCAAACATACATTTATTGAACAACACTCGTGTTCTTGTCTTTGCAATATTTCACGTGTGTAAGAATGAGATATCTGCTATAAATAACAGGTCATTGCATGCTACTACTTGTTCTCTTAAAAAGATAAATCTTTTGAAGTGACCAATTTTAAGTACATTTTAAAACATCCTACAAAGATACATACATAAATTGAAAATTATATCAATAGCATCATACAAAGGAATACGAATAATAAACTTGTAATTAATGAAAACATTACTTAATTAAAATAACTTAAAACACTAGTGAATTTATAAAATATAATTGCCAATTAAGTGTCAAATCGCTGAACGCAGTAATATTACACATTTCGGTCTTCAATCCATCGACGAAAATTGTGATCCTCAGGCTAGTAATAAATGTAGTGGTACCGGTAATCAGGAATGATGTGTATTGAGCTCAATTTCAAAGCATGCTTTTTGTTTACACAATCTTATCACAACCCGGGGTTAAATTTATGTGGTTGGTCCATGGACAATTTTAAATGGCCATACACAATGCCTTCCTCGTAGAAGTCTGTAATCTTCTATTGGAGTGCTCTGCAAACACTCGCTGTCTTGGTGCTAGAGGAAGTCACGATGAATACACGTTGGGCGCCATTGTCGCCGGCCACACCAGCCGCAGTGTGTGGAGAATAATTACCAACAACGGTTGATAATAAATACGACATTTATATGCAACAATAGCATTGCATTGTATTATGAACAGAACAGAATATTTTATATTAGCTTAAGCATACAGCTCATCACCATAAACATACATATGCAATAACAGCATGCGTTACAATTATATACAAAACATACATCATTTTGAGTAAAGATCAATTAAAAAAGGAATAACATTCAGCATGTTTTAGTGAGAATGTCACGTGGATGGGGTTAATACAAAGTGATCATATAATGTTAACACGAAGTTTAATCATTGTAACAAATATAACATTATTCTAAGCTTATTTGTGGAAGATATATAATTTATACTACACATATAGCACATCTTCTCGCATTTTAAAGCATTTTAAACAAAAAAGNTTGGATCTGATATGTCCCCACGTTTATGAATTGGTATTATAATACCAGATGACCAGCTGCGCGGAAAACGCTTTTTATCAAGTATGTAGTTAAACAATATTTCTAACGGCCTGACGATTACATCGATTGTTTCAGTAAAATATTCATATATAATATTGTCATGCGCATGAGCTTTATTGTTTTTCAACCGTTTGGTTGCCCTTATAATTTCTTCTGTCGATATAGGATTATCGAGTTCGGGGTACGAGGGTTCTGTGTTTAACCTATTGTCAAATTCATGTAAAAAAGTATCGGAATCAAACGAATTTATATTTAGGTCACCTTCGTCCGCTAATTTACTGAAATAATCGTGGAATTCGATTAACGGTATCGTATTTGAGTTTTGTGATGTAGTTTTACGTTTAAATAATTTCCAAAACTCACGGGGTGATTTCCTTCTCATAGTGTTCATATGCTTGCTTTGATCAGTGTTGTACTTTAATTTAGTTTTTCTACAAGTATACTTATAATCCTTTTTCGATGCAATCATTTGTTCTCGTGTACGCTCGTTTTTGTTAAGATTATACTCGTATATAGCTCTGGTACATTGAAATTGTTTGGTTTTACATTCTTTGTTTATTTTTTATCATAATCTATAAACCCTTTACTTTCAAGTTTTATAGTGCTCTAAAAATACTTTTCTCCTTTAGAATTTAAGTAATTCGAAAATTCTCCCACTAGGATATCCGGATCAGAGTTTGTATCAATTTGTGATAATAACATGTGTTCCAGAGTATGTACATCGCACGAAACATCACGAAGAAAGTCGCATTCGTTCTCGAGTTTCCATTTAAAATAAACAATAGGATTAAAATTACTAGTTGAAACAGCATCATTCGTGCGGAGAGCAAATGTCAGCGGCGCATGGTTCGAGAATTCCGTGAAATTGTTAACGGTAAAATCTTAAATATCCGCCAAATGTGTATAGCACGTTATTTTACCTATATTTTGGTCGTTATGTAAACGTCCGTTCACGATACTAATATTAGTCGCTTCACAAATATCTAACAGGTTATCTCCAAATCGATTCGTAATAAGGTCACAAGATGAGAGTGGGATTAAGGTTTCAATATCTGGGACAGTATCACAATCTGTATCGCTTATATACCTATCATTTTCGATGTAATCGGCTTTATTTCCCGTTCGCGAGCATGTGTCTGCAGTTAAAAATACCTTTCCTTTGGTTTGATAAAAATTTATATCTAATTCAATAGTTTGAAAAATATTATAAGGATACAAAGAGTGAACAGGGGAATTTTCAGGTGCAATATATACAACACATAAATATACATCTGATTCAATATTAAAAATCATTTTATCTAATTTAAGCCAAACAATGCAAGCAATGTCATTTTTTTTATTAATGTAACACCTTTACGAATATAGTCTTTAATGTAAATCACAATACCACCAATCGAGCGCTTCGCTCTACGGTGTTGCAATCGTCTGTATGAGTGAATAGGCTTGCTGTAGCCTTTTAGATCTAAGGTAGAGTCTTTATGTGTCCAAGTTTCAGTAAGACATATAATATCGTGACAGTTAGGAAAAGATGAAAACTTACTATCAGAGCATTTAAACGTTGTTAGTCCTTCCACATTCCATGTGACAATTTTAACGACACCCTCACTAACGTCCTATTCGTTATACACTTGCTTGTTTATATATAGTTTGTCAATTCTGAGATACGCCTCCTTTCCCGCGGATCTTGCCTTTTTCATGATGGGTATTAGTCTTCGTCGGACCTCCATAACTTCCTGTGGATAATTATATAATTATTGTGAACCATCTACGATAGCATTGTTTTGTATAGACGGTAGATACGAGGTAAAAATAAACTGCTTAACACATTTATATGTATGTATATTATCATGCGCTGATAGCAAATTCGTTAGGAATCACTTGTTCGACGGAATTCGTACCCCGACAACTGGAGCGAGCGAGCGCAATTAAAATAAATTAAAATTAATTGTATTCCATTTTCGATATAATAAAAAGCATGCGAACTTCAACAAAAACCATAATTTATTGAATATTTCGCAAAAACGCACTGAAACCTTTATACATGTATGTTACCAAAGTTTCATCTGAATACCATCTGTTTCCGTGTGTCCTTCACTTTAAATAGTTATTGCCAAAAAACAACTTTGACTTGTGCTCACAATAATTCTGTTTACAAAATAAGGGAATATTCAAGTTACATAGCCGGTTCTATCCTTCTGTCAGCCTTCAACAATGTAAGTTAACAAACAACAGCCTATCCAATACACTCACATCAGTATTTAGGATCTGGGTTTAGGATTGGAAAAAAACTTTGTTTGACAATCCATACCTTTTGGTTCAAGAAAGTAACAGACATCCTGATGTTCCATTTTGTAATATTAACTGTTTAACACAACAGTCAACGTCGTAACGAAACTAATCGTAAAGTCTCAGTCCTCGTACATCATTTAAAATCAAGAAAGACGAAATCGTCACTATATGAGATCTTACCGTCTAAAATCAAAGACCTGATTAAAATCGGACTTTTTATTAGACGATTTGGTGATGTTTAATTGTATTGTTTCTATACACGGTATATGCAATGCCTCTGGACTATATCGGTAAAGCACATTACATGTCTTACCAAGCATACGGTGAACTTTACATTATATTCGAACCAAGAGCTTCGGATCATAAATATCTTCAAATATATTGTTGGACTTTTGATTCCGACGCCATAAAATACTGTTTCACGATGAACAAAACACAATATATGTATATAAGAGAAACTAATGGCCTTTATTTCACTATTGACACATGGCAAAGGCGTTAAGTGTTGATTAATTAATATGTTATAATGTTAGATCTTCGTAGTACTTCTCTGATATATGTCTTTTGTGTATAGTCTATGAAATTAAGTAATGTAATGGATGATTATGATGCCGAACTGTATGACACAATTACTTCTGGGCATGTTACAATATTGTTAGCACTAAATAATTAAGGAGGATAATTTTTACTGAATATTGAAGATGCTATAGTGTTTGTCATACGAAAAGTTTGTTTTATTCTTGACCCATACACATGAGATTACGAAGTCTATCGACATTTGTTATTTATTGTTTATCTTAATATGTTTCAAGCAGTATCTATGTTTATGATACCCACGGTCGCCTATAATACTGTACATTGTTAAGTTAGTTTTACAAGAACTGGTTCTAAACTTTAACCTTAAATTTGAAACAACCTATAATGTGTTGTCACGAACGTTCTTACTATAATTGCTCTCAAGAAATTAAAACAAATCCTTTATAAACTCATATGATAGCATTTATTGAAATTTCTTTGAGTTGCAATGCTATGTGGTTAAATTTTATTTTCACTTATATGTTTCATGAATATTGCTGGGCCGAGTTTGAGGTTGAGCGCTCTATAACCGGTTTAAACCCCCAGTCCTTAGCATTGACCGTTGCAAGGCGGTGACCCCAGCTTTATTCTGCTATGTGTATATGTTGTTTCGTTTTGTGCCGTACTGTACCGTTTTGGCAATCGATTCCTTGCCATAAATAAAGGACCACGAATGTGTGTGTATGTTAGAAATGCAATACTGCTGCAGCTTCTGGAGTTTCACTTCTTTATACTTTATTTTGGCTTGAGAGTGTATCCGTCCTTCTATTTGAGAACCTTAATATGTTGCTTTAATTAAATGGCTTCCCGAAAATTCGAATGGGAGATTTCCATTACCACAGCAAGTGGTAATTGATTGAAGAACATTTGTTCATGAGAATACACCAATGTGCTACGATTTTTTACTTAAAATGGCACGGTGTAGCTTCAAACGTAAATTTCAGCTTTTCATTTTATGAAATATCAAACAGAAAAACATAATAGTATACACGTTTTAGTACGGTTTTATAATGAACAACACACATTGTACTGAACATTCTCTAGAGGACAAGGTATATTAAAAGCATTACACTTTTTGAATCCGCACAATCAAGGTGTTTTTTAATATTGCCTTAATTGTTGTATGTGGCAGAACTAAAAAAAATGCTTTGATATGTTTCTATGATGACCTCAAGACATGCTAAGGTATCATTAGTTATTATGAGATGTAAAACGCACTAAGTCACAATCTCGTATGCTAGTTACAATCCAAACAACTCATCGTCTGGTGTCACTTTAAATGGAAATATCATTCAACACATTTAATGAATTTATATCTTCATCTGGATGGGTTTGTGAAGTGTCTATTTGAGAAAGTCAAACTATCAATTATTGCTTTTGTAAATCCTTTGTCATCATGGCCAATAAATATTTTATAAACGCACCGTTATAACGATCATAACTACGATATATAGAACACATGCGAATGCAACATACTGTTGACTTAATGTGTATAAATCAATTCATTCGCACAAAAATTATGTCACCGATGTAACATCATTGGTGTCGTTTGCAAAAAAATCTTAAAACTGCACAAACAGTCGTGTTCCGTGTAGTGTTTTTACATTATTTAACATAAATGCATATAGCCAACAGACGAAAACACCGTTTCAGGATTTATTCAATCACGGCTTAAATCAGTTTAAATTTACAAATTGATTTGTTAAAACGAAATTTGACGAACCATTCAATATAACCAATAAGTGGAGATCGATACGTCAATTGTACGATTGCTATTACATGAAAATCAAATGCAGATGCGTACTGGATTTAGTTGTTATATATTGTTCGCAAATATAATATCAAACGGATTATTTTATTCCGTTATTTTATATTTGCTCTACTGCACAGCATTGAGTGTTTTTTTTCATAGTAACACCTACCATTACCAGTTTTTAGACGCAACTCCTCTTCGCGCGAAACATACTTTACAAAGCATAATTATCTTTCGAATGTGGAGTCGCAATTGACTTGCAACTGACTTCCGTGACTGCACGTAGTTGTTGTTTTATGGAGCAATGGCTGGTAAAATATTGAACCGATGACAGATTTTTTTATACTGAATTCAAGCATACAAATATAATTGTGAACCATATGACACTGATGTGTTATAAACAAAATAAACACTCATTCTTTTACATGTAAATGTCTAGAAATGATTGTAGTATAAGTAAAAAAATAAACATCGTATAAAGTCCGCATGTTGGATACCTGAACGTAAAATAAATATTTGTATCTGTTTATCTGACATTACTTAATTAAATATGAGTAGTATAATTATCATATTAGTTTGTTCTATATAATTCCTTTATTGGCATGAATGGTAACGTTTAATTGCAATGCTGTGACATTACTGAATGTACTTGTTGCAGACCTATACCAATGAGTAAGTCCAAGGTTATTGCACATTTTAAAGGTCTACCAAACAATATAAAGACCTTAACATAAGTATATTTTGGTGCAATATAATATATATAATATAATATAATATTTTAATATAGTATAATGTTTTACTTAAGAGTAATATTGCCATGTCAGGTGGAAAACAATTACAATTCCTAAAACGTGGGTGACCCTTTACTGAATTATAACATACCAACTCGTCATTGCCTCATTCCTTCAATCAAGGTTACGTGTACTGATACGTCGTGCTGGTGTCTCGTAAAGGTTATTCCAAGAGCCTTTTCTCTATACGGAACCATCGACGTACTCTTCCACGCTTACATAGAACACACAAAGCAAGTGTCAAGGGCAGATGGGAAAGTTAACACACAATATTTATAACACACGTCAGCCTTGTTGGACCAAACGTTATATCAATCAATTAAAAGAAAATGTCCATATATTAAATAGTATCATTGATTTGTATATAGAACTTAAACACGATCGTTCTGGTACCATAGGGAAAGCACCCATTAGTGTAATATACTTTAAGAGGCCTAAACTGTGTATAATATGTGTTCTGTTCATTTAACGATATTTATTAAACGACAAGCTCACTCATGCAAATAGAGAGGCGCTCAGAAGCTTTCAAACGTTACATTGATTGTGTTATCTTCATCCCCACAATTTACAGTTAGGACAACTGCACTTATCCAACTGAATGTATTGAGTCGCCGAAAACGCACTTGCATAATTTCATAGCATCATACCGAAGAAGGTGCACTAAAAAAGCAAACGAGCCTTAGAGAACACACAGACAATACCGTCTGTTTCTGTTTGTATCTATTTAAGCATCGACCAATCATATTTAAATGCAGCTTAGATGCAAAAAGCATTTTACCGTATTCCCATCAATTTAAAGTGTATACAGACGACGGAGGGTCTACACAGTAAAGTGAACATAGCATTCTTGCGTAAGTTTTTATAACACACATTAGTCTAGGTTATTCTTGCACCAAATGATTTAAACTTAGATAGCTTAATAGCAATTTGAATTACAATGCAACACTGCAACAAAATGTCGATGAAGTAATTTTTATTGTTAAACTTATAAATTGATAAGATATGCATTAATCTGTAAGTGAAAAATTACACCTAAGACAGGAATTGAGTGCATTTAGTTAACTGAACGTGTTCTCAGCATTTTGTTATAGGAAATGGTCGAGTGAACTTCATTAAAGCACTGCTATTTTATTATGATTTTATATTAATAGTTATTTTACGAACCACCAATCCAACTTCTTCCACACAATCATCCGTTAACAGATACTTAAAGTGGCCTCGCCGACGTGTTTCGTCATAAGATCCCCTACAATAAGTTACATTGACTATTTAAATAAGCATCGGTAGTTAATTATTCTAATTTGTGACATTCCTTAAACATTTCGATATGACTAACCAAACGTTCGTTAGCTTTTGTTTGTAAATATTAATAAACCATGTATTTATTACTTACTCCTTTGTTTTCTAAACAAACAACAACAAACAATTCAAAGCAACAGCATACATGATTAAAATAAAACAAAATAACACAAATATGTCATGATGAACATCAGAAAAGCATCATGCTGGGATTGAAAAGGTTTCGCAGCGTCTTCTCGCGTTGCTCGCCTTAATTATTACACCGTTAATACTGAGAGGTTTTACTTTTGGGTATTAATTGAAGCCATTTAACAACATAATGTATAACGCTACAATATGAAATCCTTGGAAGCATATTAATTTCTCTATGACATTTGTCTTGCTTTAATTAATCAGTAGAACAGATTAATCGAAATATAAGTGTTTTAGTAACTATATTTATTTATATGTTTTCAGAATATTAAAAGTACCTTTAAGAAAAAAATAACCAGTTTATAGTAGTTTCATGAAATAAATCAAATGTTTAAAACACAATGTTTGGTAGCTGATGGCGAAACGCACTTATATGTATGAGTTATTATATGTCATATTAAATATGACCACTTAAATTTTGTGTGTGTAACACAAATTGACGGTTTCCGTGTTAATTGGTTGCAGGCCATTTGTAATAATTTTATGCTATTTGTTAGACATATTATCTTCCTGTCAAACTTATATTAAAGTCTACGAATCATTAATTGATTTTACCGCCTCTCGACCTGTATCTGTTTAAATGTGGTGTAACATTCGTATATTTTGATATAAATAAAGATAAAAACAGGCACTGTTTTGTTATTGCGTTTTGTCAAGTAATGATAAACATTGAACACATGCATTATATAAACGTACGTTTCAGATGGTTGTCAACAAAACTAAACAATGGATCCATTTCAATGGATGCCAAGTCGTATCGAATGTCGTCGTTTCCACGACAACAACGGCAAGGTTACTGTTTGTGCTTGATTGTGCAGACCCTCCTTCGTCTATTTATACTTTAAATTACGCAGAAAAAGCTAAATTGCTTCTTGGAGTGGAACTAGAAGCGAATTACATTGTAATTGCAGCGTCTCTCTGGAAATCTTGAGATGGATTGCTTTAAACTTGATGACTGACCTTTGTACGTAGCTGCATCTGAATATGATAGGTCTATGTTTTATTTTGCAAATCAGATGAACACATTGAAGTATGATCCTTTTAAAGAAAACATATACACCTGTTGAGGATGTTCAATTGAAGAGTGTTCTGAACAGGGTTAGTTATATGTATTAATTGTTTTCCTCTACATTTAATAAAAAATGTCAAGGGAGTTGGATTGAAAAGTCGATCCGGAAAATACGAACGCAAAGATAAGCTAAACTAGGATTACACATAGTATTGATTTTAAAATAACAGTCGTACTAAGACGACTAGCTGCAGTGCCTCGTATGTTTAATCAGTATTATCGAGACATTGCCTGATAGTCATATTGGCTTAAAATGACTGAGACAGACCAAAAGCCACGTGTATTAAAATGGTTAAGCATTTTAAAAACTGTAATGTTTTCCAATTGATTCTTAGATTTAATAAGCATTCGTAAACAGACAAAGTACTTTTCACATTTCCATAGTCAGGCTAGGGCGAAACATATTATTTCCTCAATAAGTTTAAATTGTTCATCCTTTGTCATTGATTTTTCTGACATGTGATATGCCTTCTATTTGCGCATAAATATAATCATATTTCATATAAACATAGGAGAAATGGGGCACATGTCTTTAAATAAAGATCGTTAAATGCAAAACGATGCACGGATGCATACTATCTTGCTAAAATAATGAATCAATACCTTTTTGTTTGATCTAGTTAAGTGTTTTGTTAGAATGCACGTTTATAACGATAGTTAACGGCAATATTGTATGTCAGTTACTAGTCATCATACGCATCATTGATGGCTGAATACTATTATATGCGATATGGTTTAATTGACTGATTGTCATGGTAACCAATACTTTATGTTATAAACAGGCTTCAAACAATACCCACGGGCGAACGGCTCGGAAATTACTTAGGACTTAATTATACATCGCGAAGAAACTTTGAAACCTTTTCAAAGCAAAACATGTTGTTTTGAACTAATTACTCTTGTCATATTGTTTTTCTGAGTATTGGTTCGCTATGAAAAAGGTTAACGAGACAGAGACATTAGAGTGCTTACTATGACGCATTTCTTAGCAGTCTTTGATGGAAAATTATAGAAATAATTCCAAAGGCAACTTGAAATTTACAGTGCGACTTTGCTTAGTCAATACACTAAAGAGCTTCGTATGTCTATCCATGTTACACTTTAACTTATTCCACATTTAATTACTATAAGTAATACGTGAAATAATATAATTATGAATACCGTATGATATTACCGTTCAAATTTAATAAATACGAACTATATTGATTATTATTAAGTAAGGCAAACTTTACTAGTGGATGCAAGCTTAATATAGACACATTTGAATAGAATATAAAAGTAAACTATGTTTTTGTAAATGGCAAATAGTTTCCCATTGCGCATACTAATTGTTTGTACAAGTTACAGTGTACAGAAGTACCTGACATGAAAGTCTAAGACGCATTGCTGCTGTTCAAGCTGGTTTTTACAATTACAAAACAATTTTCAGACAAATAAGACACGTACTGTTTATCGGTGCTATTAAAGTCACATGTTCATGCATTTGTTCATATTGCAGTATGAAAATAACATGCACTATCTTTACTGTACATATTAAAGCACAGGGACTGAACTATGCATGTATTTCTCGACACAAATATGTAAACAGAAAAGAGACTATTTATCTTGAACTGGATTCCGAACAAGAACACTTACGGAAATTTCCACAATACAACAGAAGCATTCCACGTTATTCGATTATTCCGAGTGGCAAACGCTTTATACTTTAGTCAAGTCCAACTGATGTCAACAAAAATAAGTGTTACGACTAAATTTGCTAATGAGCGAAATGAAAGTATTTCGAGGAGTTAATAAAGTCGTTAACTGTCTTTATAAACGATTATTCGGAACACGTCCTTTCCCCTTGTCCGTCCAATTAAATTAATAAGCATACATCAAATTAACATCATTGCCACATAATTGTCATCAGGGGGTTACCTCCATTAAGGCACATACTGTGACGAAAAGCTTATAGCGCTGGTCACTAATATGTTCAACTGAAGTCGAACGAAGACTGTATCTTAGACATTGTGTTTCCACGTGAACCGAAAAATGCTTAGTACTGACTATTAACGAAATATTAAAAAGCAAATCGATGTTTTCGATTTTGTTTGATGAAGTGTAAATA